>NW_019014611.1:499036-516449 GCF_000150535.2 Carica papaya
CTGTAACGGTCCCGGAAATTTAAAAAAGAAAATGTATATAAAGAATATAAGTGCGGAAGCGAAATAAAAGGTTCTGGTTAATATCCCTTATACAATAACTTAAACGTACTAACAATACCGAAAATAAGTCATCTAAAAGAAAATACTAGAAATGAAAGACTATAAGAGAAACTAATAAACATCTCAGTAACTACTCGCCGTCTTCTTGTAGATCGGACTCGGGAACTAAGTCCTCCTAATCTGAAATGGTTAAGTAAGGAATGAGCTACACTATCCCACTATATCACTGTCACAGAAGTAAAGGTTGGTATAAAACCAAAAACAACCAATGAAGTACAAGTTTTAAGTAAATTTATTTATCAATAATCAAACCATTTACCGTCCACTTACCTCAGTGGAATTTATAAAAACGACCATATGGAAACAATAACATCATAGATATCATAAGTTCATACATAATATGTAACATAGTACATGTCATACTTTTATATTTCAATCATAAAAAAATAGTTGCCCTCTTTTTCATCAGCCTACTAGTATCCATGGGGATCCATAGGGGTCCCCGCTACAGGTGAATCATTCCCTTAACAAACTTAATTTTCAAGGTCGTCCCCATACCCCGTTCGGTATGAGCGCCAAATAATAAACCTCAATACTTGGTCTAGTATGAGGGTAAAGCGGGCCGTCCTCATACCCCATCCGGTATGAGCGCCAAAATATTTAAAGTCTTCATACCCCGTCCGGTATGAGACAATGTTTCCGGTAGGATTTTCTATGAACCCGGTCCGTCCCCCATCTCCCAAGATATCTAGTGAGGTTGTCAACTTATCCATTTATCAATTCACATATCTTTTTTATTTATTTATTTCTTAGTTTTCTGTTTTCCACATAAACATGAATACTTAAACAAATAACGAGTATCCAACCAGGTAAACATATCACTGAATTCACAAAATCAAGCCATAATGAAGTAAACAATGATTCATGCATTCAAAACCATAAAATAAATAAATCAGATACCATACTGCATTTAGACTGTAAAATAAATCAAACAATAACTAACAGAGAAATATGTCCGGTTCGAGCTCCATTAGCAACCGTAATAATTATGTATATCTATTTAATTCATACAAATACAGTTTTATCATTTATTAGACTTTAACCCCGTGATAGGAAATAGGGTGAGGGGTCTTTACCTGATTCGAAACCGAAAGCTGGATTCTTACTGCGCTTACAGACAGTCCCTGGGTTCCCTGAATTTTTTTTCAAGAACTAAAACGCGCTTACAGTACCTACACATGTCCCAAATAACTCAAAAATCAGACCCAATGCCTATTCGGCCAATTTTAAAATTCCAGCACGGTAGCTCCGCCGTACTCCAGCGACGGCACCGCCTCAAGCAGCGGCGATCCGTCTAGAGTTGGCCGTTTTTAGCCGAATTCAGCCAAAATTGTATTGGTTCCTATGAGAAAACACCCTTAGGGCCCTCGGTGGGCTGAAAAAATATCGAAAACCGAAACTTACCGGTAGCAGGGCTCTCTGGTGCGGCGGCTCCTCTGGCTCGAGGTCCGATTTGGTGTTTTGTTCTAGCCAACCTGTAGAGGAAGGAACGGTGGTCACAATGGTGTAAAAATTACATCAAATGGGAATAAGGGAGGGCCTCATCGGAGGCAAAAATCGAAAAAATCTGTGGCAGCGCCGCTGGGTTTCGGTGGCATTTTTCAGTCAATTGGCTGGTGTTTTGGCTCCGATTTGGCCACAGGTGGGTTTAGAATTGAATTATGAGCCGATTGAAGAATATTTACCTCGTTTAGCGGTCGAAAAGTGCTCCAATGCGGCGGCAGGTGGCAACGGTCGGCTCCCCCAGCAGCTGGGCTGTCTTCTCCAGTGAGGGCTCTGGCGGCTAGGGTTAAGGTTTGGGTATGGATGAGATTATTTATAACATTTCACTTTTAATCTAAGCTATCCATCGTGATTTAATCTGAGTCGTCTGATCGCGATTAAAAAAGAAATGAATCTGGACCGTTCACCGCGATGCAATCTGGGCCGTCCGTGCGCGATTCAATGTGGCTCATCAGTACGCGTGCAATCTCGGCTATCTGTACGCGCTTTTGATCTGGGTCGTCCGTGTGCGCGGGAACGGACAACAGGTCTGGTGCATGTAGTGTGCGGACAACAAAGAGGCCCAAAACTAGAATGCCAAAGAGGGAGAACATACGACAGTGTGCTCAAAAAAGAAGGGGACCTGCAACGGTGCTAGGCACGGTTTCACGCATCTGTACCTTTCTCCTGCATGATTCCACCATATTCAGGCCCGGTCTGTGTGCGTGCCTCGTTTTGTGATGGGTTCTTACTGAAGCATGACGGCGCATTGGTGGCTCTGGTGGCGCATGTTAGTTCCTATGGTAGCACGTGTGGCGGCTGTGACACTCCGGCGGTGGCTCATGGTGAATAGGGAGCACACAGGTAGTGGCGCATGGCAACTTCAGCAAGCAGGATCGCGTGTCCAAGGTAAAATTAGTTTTTTTTGTTGGGTTCGTTTCTAAAAATCTCTCATCATTTAATATGCGTGTTATGTATTTGTGAATGAGAAAATTAATCAAGTGGCAGTGAAGATTTATAGGAGAGTGTAGACTCAAGTCAATAAGGATTTTGACACTTTTTTCGACTCGACTATAGGTAGGAGATTGGATTTGTCTAATTCTAAGGCACTCATATTTTTATAAAGTTTTATTTTCTTTAAAATAAATTATTTATATATTTTATAAATTGTTTAAGTTTTATAACGTATTTTCAGTAAACTCATCATATGCTTGTATGTTATCGTCTGTGAGTGCTTCAGGAATATATATAATTAAGTGTGTAAAAGTGAGTTTATATATATGATGTCATATGTGTAAGCCTATATAAACATGATTTCTGTCTGTACATAATGAATATATGAGCATTAGAATATGTCTAAATGAATTATTCATAAATTAATGTAAATAAATTATATATGAGTCTATGTATGGGTGTAGTGTACATAGGTAAAAATGTATAAGTGTTGTGGTTATAGGAATTATCCTATAAATTCCGGTAAACTAAGAAAGTTATGTATGTATATATATAAAGCTACACATGTATATGTTGTGTGTATGTGTATGTATAAAACTATTTATATAAAGGGTGTGCATGTATATAGGTGTATTGAGTGATAGTTGAATAGTTATGAAAGTTAAACTTTGTACGAATATGTGTAAATAGCGTATACTTCTTATATGTGGATATATGTAAGCATTTTGGTTTTGTAAGTAGATGCGTTAGAGCGATGAGATTAATATGTAAAATAATAATGAATATTTAAAAGACATAAAAATCAGTTTAACCGATATCATCGAGGGGTGGGTGTGTGTGTAGCCTTTTGGCATATGACTGTAGTGAACCCTAACTGTAGATACGACTTTAGTTAGATATAGCGAAGCTATAAGAACTGTGAATTATATACTGTGTACTGCAAATGTGAACTGTAAATTGAATTGTAATGTATTCACGTGGTAGAGGGGATCCTTACTGCCCTCGTTGATGCTGACGGAAATGGCATCGTACTGTAAAACTATTTTTAATAAGATATAAATTAATAAGAAGGAATAAAAAGTTATGATTAAGTTTTATGATACTGAAATACTGAATTAATATCTACTTAACTGTTTACTGCTTAAATTGTGATACTGAATGCTTAATTATACTATTTATGAAACTATTTATGGCATGATTTATAATACTGAAATAAGGAATTCTGAGGGTTTACTGAATAAACTGATTTAGAAGATTTGGTGATTGAGTGTATGTATATATTTGTTATGGGTACTGCCCTTTTTTCTTACTAAGTCTGTGAAACTCACCCCAATTCACATCCCCAAATGCATATTAATATAGATCAGAAACAAGTTTAAGGTCGAATGAAGACTTTGAAGTACCCTTAGTGATAATAAGAGTTCGTTTTGTAAAGTTAGTTTAACTACATTATAGCGATACAATGTAAAGAATGATTTAATTTCATATAGAGAATGATTGAATATTAAGTTTTTGTTTATTACTACGTATATTTATCAAGTTATGTGTGTAAAATAATGTTCATTTCTCAATAGAGAAAGTAAATCATTACAAAGCTTGTAAGTGATGACAATCATAAACGACATAACTTCAAGTGTGGTATAAAAAGTGATCCTAAGGGTCATGATGTGCCAAACCCAGAGCAAAGAGAGAGTGTGTTAAGGTATAACATGTGTGTAACAACAACACTCCTCGAGCAACTCAAAGGCTAACGATGACAGTGCTTGATCAATGATGAAGAGACATACAAGAAAAATAAAAGGCAAATATGAATTTGATTATAAAATATGTTATTAGATTAATAATTCTCATTTCAAAAAGTTAAAAATTTAATTAGTATTTTTAATATCCATTTGACCATTGATGTTCGTATTTCTTTTTTCTTTTTAATAAAAAAATTATTAGTTAGTTGGTTTCCACCATGATATTGATGTTCCTTTTTTTAGGAAGTAGATTTTTATTCAAAATAAAAATATTATATACTAAAGGATCGTAAAATAATACGAGAGACCAAACTTATAAAATTATTATGAATGACTCATTTTGCTATTTATTGAGCAATAGGGTTTTGATTTCTGCTTTTTCTACTAATTTTGCTCTTCTATAAATTGGATATATATATATTTTTTAAATTGCGTAATGATCTCATCAATAAACTTATGTAGATAAATGGACCAATCTATAACTGGATCACATACAAGTCTTGAATTAGTTTTTCTTGACACTCAATACAAGCACATTTCTTTAGTTTTTCTTAAGCAAACATAATACTTGTTACTTTTATACATGGAAGATTGCTGTAGGGGACACGTAACGATCATCCATTGAACACTGCACCTTAAGGATTTCGAAGTAATATAATTGTGAAAGCTTGATAACTGGCGATGGCTATGTCACGATAGAAACATGCTTTCTAACAAAACTTAAACCAATTAGGGGCAAATACAACCTCTTTACATTATCCAACAACACTCAGAATATTATTTTTAAGTAAAAAGTATAAAAATCTCTCATTACTCAATACTAAGTTATCAACTTAGTGAAAATAAAATGCAAATAAAATAATTTTTTTTAACATATGATTGGTTATTTGGATTTTTTATTTCGCTTAGTTAAAAAGAGAGATGATAAGTTTTATAATCTTTTTATTTTGAAATTGAGAAAGATACAGGCCCCAATTTGTATAAAACCATATTACTTGATCAAAGTGATAATCAATAAAGATATATTTATAAATTTCTTCATCTTAATTATAAAATATACAATTTTTTCTTATGTTTTTTTACTCCCAAAAGACATTTGTTAATTATTATTCACAATAATACCTCGTACATTTCCTTGAATTTTTGAGTGCCAAACAGCTTCAAAAGGAATTGATCTTATAAGAAAGCTAAGGAGACATATTGCTTAAGATTTTTATAGCCATTATATGCACTCTCAACTTTATACCCGTCTATACAATTTTAGGATGAAGCCATCTGTCTTATAGTTCATAATTATAGATTTGTAATTTTTGAAATAACTTCTATAGTATCTTGACCAAAATAGAGGTTAATGAGATTCATGTTCTATATCCCGATTCTTGTATTGATTAACTAGTTGAGATTAGCGTGAATGATTAATTACTTATGGGGGTCTCATACTCTTCACAATTTGGTATTCAAGTATCAAATTAAATGCTTTTGACTTTTAACTTCCCTTCGAGATGATAGAGTCATAGCATTTAGTGTCGCTTAATAGTTAACGAGGAGATAAACACATGAATTTTGCTAAATTTATTATATGTTTAAAAATGATAACTATACATATCACGTGTAATGTCATGAAGTAAGTCTTGAATCGTAATAAATTATTGTAGCTTCAAAAATCTCAATACAAATTTTATATAACACGATTTATTAAAAAATTTCAAGTGAAAGAGTAATTGGTGTAACTTCTGGCCTCTAAGTGCAAATTAGGAACCAACATTGAATTCTATAATTATAATTAAAAAAATCTTAATTTTTCAACTACTTACAAAAATTATGAATTTATATTATGTTAACCAACCCTTAAATCCAATACAACACTAATTCCAATAATTATATTATTAATAAAAGTTTCATCGAATTTTAATATTAATTAAAAATTATAATAATATTTTATTTAAAATTGTTATTTTTTAAAATTTTATTTTATTTTTTCACAAAATTGCAAATACAAAACATCAAAGATTGAACGCAGAATATTTCATATGCTGGGCCTGTCACGTGTGTAAAATATATTATATAAGCACTGATATATTTTGTAAAACAAAAATTGGTGGCCGTCCATTTTCAATTTTATATTGGATGACTCCGAAGTCAGATCGTATTAAAAAATTAAAACGTGATCTTCAAATAATTAGGTCAAAATCATGAAATAACAAATTATATTTTCTGTTATAATTAGTGGGATATTTGATTTAATAATTCTTCTTAATCTATTATGTTTTCGATTAAATTTTGTATTAATAATAATATTAAATGTAATAATTTTTATAAACATACATAAAAATACAATGTTTTTGAAAATCGCTTAATTTAATTTTTTAAAAGTACTGATCTGATGATATTGGACTCCCTCATTGCAAAAGTTAGAAAATTTAAATCGCATTTACTATTTTATATGTTAAAAATTAAAAGTTATTTTCAGTCGTTAACAGAGCCTGAAATTTATGAACATGTAATTAATTTTCACTAGCAGAGGGTCCTGCCTTGACAATCCGGCACCGTTTACAGTCAACAAAAGCCGGTCAAAACAGGCTAAAAAATCTAACGTATTGCCTTTCTCCACAGTCGGTCGCCAAGGGCAAAACAGTTGGGCCACCGAAACGGCGCCGTTTGTCTGCCTTAATTGTCCCGAAGACCAAAACCGTGGAGAGGTGGGGCCCATTTTACGTGGAGTTCACAGTAAACGCGTGGGTCCCACCAACATGGCAACAAACAACAAGACGCACACAACCTTGCATCGTTTACGAATCTTCTCGCCAGTTGCCAATACAAAAAATGGAAATGGAAAAAAAAAAAAAAAGAAATTTAAATCGGCGACTATTTGATTCAAACTCGGCGTCTCTCTGAATTTCACGGTTTTACCCAGTTTAAATCGTATGTCAACGCACACGCTCCCTCCACTCGGCTCTTTACTTTACTTTTACTCGTCCCGTTAACTCCGTCAAATCTTCTATCGTATAAGGAATTGCCACATGGGCAACCCCAACTCACGGCGTTAACCAAGCGACATGTGCCTTAAAAGAGCCCCATCTTTTTGATCTCCCTTATCAACATCTCTCTCTCTCTCTCTCTCTCTCTCTCTCAAGCATTTTTCTCAGTTGGATTGGAAACTGAGTCAACTCGTTAGATCCCCGAACATGTCTTCGCCGACAAGTTCCACGACGTCCTACTGGTGTTACAGCTGCACTCGTTTCGTCCGTGCCTGGCCACAAGACAACGGCGCCTACGTCTCCTGCCCGTACTGCGACGGCGGATTCATCGAGGAGATCGAGGCCGCTCCGAGATCCGATGATCACGGCCGTCGTTTCCCTTTGCGGCACGATTCTCACCGCAGTACGGATCTCGGTTCAAGGCGGTCTCGTCGGGGTGCCGGCGACAGGTCTCCGTTCAATCCAGTGGTTGTCCTGCGTGGACCCTCCGATGGCGAAGATAATACGTTCGAGCTTTACTACGATGACGGTTCCGGATCCGGACTCAGACCGTTACCCGCTTCCATCTCGGAGTTTCTTATGGGTTCGGGTTTCGATCGCTTGCTCGAGCAGTTAGCGCAGATCGAGGTAACCGGTTTCGGGCGACCCGAGAACCCGCCGGCTTCTAAAGCAGCCATCGAGTCGATGCCAAGAATAGAAATCTCGGACAGCCACGTCGGCGCCGATTTACATTGCGCCATTTGCACGGAGGCCTTCGAGATGGGAGTGGAGGCGCGTGAGATGCCCTGCAAGCACATATACCACGGAGACTGCATACTCCCATGGCTGGCGATGAGAAATTCATGCCCCGTTTGCCGCCACGAGCTTCCTACTGATTCCAACTTGGCGGAGCGAGAAGAAGAAGAGACAGTAGGTCTCACAATATGGAGATTACCAGGCGGTGGTTTCGCCGTCGGAAGATTTAACGGCGCGAGAAGAGAAGGCGAGAGGGTGTTACCAGTTGTGTTTACAGAGATGGATGGTGGGTTCGGTGCCACCGGCGGTCCAAGGAGGGTGTCGTGGGTGGCGAGGAGGATCGGAAGAAGAGAAAGAACCGGTGGCCCTGGTGGGCTCCGAAGGGTGGTTCGTGGGTTCGTTTCGTTTTTAAGGAGATTAAGATCAAATCGTGAATCTCCTTCAAGATCAATTCGTGGAAGTTTATCCGAGTCTGTCAGCAGGAGTTTCAGCAGCAACTCGAGCTCTGTTGTTGGAAGGTACTTGAGGAGCGGCAGTAACAGAGCCAGTGTTTTGGAATGAGAACATTAATTTGGAATAGAGGAAGAAAATGAATCAATCAGATTAGTTGAAATTATTTATTTATAACCAATGTAAATAGAAGCAAAAAAACTAAAATTTGATTTTGAATCCTTGATTTGGGTTAATTAGTTTATAAATATTTGCAGCAAAAAATAGAAAAAAGTTTCAATTTTTATTTTTTGGGGTTTTGGGAGAAGGGGGAATATGTGTATAATAAGTAGAGAGTTGTTGGCGTATTATGGAAAACTTCATTTTCCATCTTCATCAATATATGGAATTCTGTTTCCAAATTTCCATGTGAAGAAACTTGGTTGGTTGTTTCTTGTCCCATGATAATTCTTCCTTCCTTTCTTTTTGTTATTGGGTATTTGCTGATTCTGTATTCTAAAAAATTAGGACGACATCAAACCAAAATACTAAGTCAGCAATAGCTCGTTATGGTAGAAGAGGTAATGGGGTGTTTTGGTTGAATTTGAAGAATAGGGTCTGTGTGGTAAGGTGTTTCCAAACTTCCAACTAAGAGCATGTGCTTAGTTTTCAGATGCAGGGAAGCCTTTCAATACGTGACTAATTCTGAGCTCATTGACTGCTTAATTGGTGCTCAACTACCCTACCCCAAAGCCAAATTTGCTGGCTCTAGTGGGGGTTCGATCACTTATCACCACTTCACACTCATAAACTTGAAAATTAATTTATTCCAAAGTTAAAAAAAAATTTGGTTTCACTTCAAAAATAATATTTTTATATTTACTACATACTGTTTGATTTAATCTTAAAATATTAAACACGATCTTGAAATTACATTACATTTTAAGATATGATTGAAATTTGGAAAAAGGCAGGTAATATCCCTGGAGAAATGGTACAAGATGAAAACTTCATTCCAACGCATGTCTTATCTTTTTGTAAGTAATAATTATCGTTTTCTCTTGTAAAATTTAGGTTTAAATAAATCATTTGGGGTCGGGCATAAAAGTGAAGTTACAGATATACAACTAGGCCAAATAATTATACACCGTGGATATCTAAAATTTAATTTCTTTTTTTTTTTTTTTATAACTAAAGTTAAAAATAATTAATTACAAAATAAATTCCCATTATAAAAAACAAATTTCAATTAATTAATTTAATAATAAATTATGGAGCTGAAGTGGTAATGCATTATTAGGTGAGTCACTGCGACGTGTTTAAAGGTTAACAAAACTTTGTGAATGCTACAGAGAGCCCAATACAGGGATTAATTAATTCCACCGACCAAACATGGCAATTTCTAGTGTTATCCAGTTCATTATTTTTCACAACCCATCAAAAAAAAAAAATGCTAATTTAAAAAGATAAATAGACTTATTATTTTCTATAGAAATTATTGATCACACGTTATAATTATTATGCTAATTATGTATGAATTAAAAACAGAAGATGTTAATTTTAATTTAATAATTTTTTTTTAAAAATAAATTAGAAGTTGAAAATGACAATTAGCACACACATTTATTTAAATATAAATGTTTTAATATTTAATTTTAATTATAAATTGATAAAATTATTATTATATTATTTTAAAAAATATATATGCATGAATTATGTTATAGGAAAAAAATATAAATCGAGATAAAACAAAATTTTAAAAACATTAAAATTTAGAAACAACAATTTTATAATTTTATAAAATAAGGGTGGGATAATCAGCGCAACGCTGTAAGATCCAACGGCTCATATAATGCGATCCAGCTTTCCACGCTGGCAAACAAGTCGTGTCAACTCTCAGGCTTCAATGATGTTGACGTGGCAGTTCCAGAGCTCTCTTCCATGTTCTAAACAATTATTTTATTATTTTAATTAAAAAAAAAACGAGAAACCAGACACTTATTTTCGGACCAGACAAGGGAGAAGGAGTGAAACAGATTCTTTGTTCGATCCAGACATGCAATTCTCTTGATCTATATTCTCTGTTTGAGAAGCTGACGTCGTATTCTCTCCGGACATTGTTGTTTCTTTCCTTGATCTATCCGCTAGTAAGTTCCCCTTCTTGTTTCTCTGCATTTTATATCGTGTTTGGTTACTGGGAAAGTTCCTGGGAAATGGAAGAAAAGGAAAAATCCTTTTCCTATTCGACTTTAATTTCCATCGTTTCTTACATGCACATGTGCCGATTTTTGTTATTAATTAAGAATTTCAGATAAGATTCTTAGCTGGGTTATCTTTCGAAGAAGATATTAATTTCCGCTTGTTTTTTTTCTTTCTTTCTAAAGATTGTTGCTTTAATTAGGGCTTGAATTCAAGTTCTACACACATATATATATATGTGTGTGTATATATGGGTTTGATTTATTTCGAAGTCAGCCTATTCGTTACAGGCGATGTGGGTATTATATAGACATACATGTTTCGCACTTATAATGCAATAATAGTATGTAATAGGAGACAGTCGGAATATATTAAACTGGGGGTCTGGTTATAAATTATGATATATGAACTGTGTATTTACGGATATATAATACTGATTGTATTGGTTGACTTCGAATAATTAGACCTTAATTTTTAATAATTGGTTGAATTGTCTTCGTTCCATGAATTATTTTTTTATGATATAGTACTAATTAGTGTGAAGAGGGAGCGAATTGTTTATTTCTTGCTTTACTGAATTCTATCAGGTCAAAGGTTTGAAAGTTGCAAACTTTGATTTAATCCGAAACTTAAAGCTGCAGATTCAACTATTTGTGAATCTCTGGCCGTGTAAATTTTTTTAAATTTGAGGGGAGTACTAGTCTTTCCGTGTATGAACACGCTTGGCCCGATTAATGTATTAGTGAGATTAGGTTTTACTTTTACCTCGGCAATCTGGTTACAGTTTTAGTGGTATGGTTGAAGAAATAAGATTTAAGCAAATTGTAATTGTATTGTGCGGGGTAATAAATGAAACTGTCAACTCATGCTTAACATTCGGAATTCTTGGGCTTTAGGAATTCTTGAGCTATAAGTAATGTGCGTAAGTACTTTCAATTATGTTTTATGCAAAACTAGATTCATCTCTGTTTATTGGTATTCGGCGTAAGGTATTACTTTTATCAACTGAAGTGCTAGGTGTTGAATCGATATGATTTTGTTGCTTGAAATCTAAAGTTTCTGCTGATTTTTGGTTTTTCACAAATTTGTCACATTTCTGTAGAATTTCACTGTGAAAGAGAGCAATGAAAGTGGATTAAATTGTGCATGGAAATAGTCACAGAGGATTACATTCTGAAACATCAGAAATTATTTTCTTTTAGCTCTGGGAGATGATCATATTGGCTTGTATGGTGTTATACATGCTGAAATTTCGTAGGATTTGAGGGTCCCAAAGACATTGAAGAAGGGTTGTCTTCAAGCTTTCTTATAAATACTAGATAGTGGTATCTTTCTTGTATATATACTAGTTTATATAATATATTAATTTAGTCCATTAATACATTATATTTTTTTATACATTTTACATAGGATTTGAAGGTTCCAGAGATATTGAAGGAGGGTTGTCTTCAAGCTTCCTTGTATATACTAGACAGTGGAATCTTTGGATATTTTGAAACATGAGTTTTGTGTTCCGAGGGACTAGAGGGGATATCGAAAGTGGATTTCCTGGCTTCATTGCTGAACGACCTGCTGTGGTATGTCTACTCATATGTGGTTTTTGAAGATTATGTTTGGGTCTAACCCGAAAACTTTCTGAAGATTGACCTTATATAGAATTTTACATGGAATTAGAATGAAGAATTCTAAATTGATGGAACTTGGAATGAATTGTTCTTTTCCTTCTTCCTTTCAGCGCATTCATCCACCACGGCCAGTTAATACAAATTCAATGGCTTTTCTCGTAACAGGTAATGTTTCGGCTTCTGACTATTTTCTCAGAATTCATTTTAACTAAGTACCTCTTATTGTAATTATATCTGTATCGTAACGTTTCTTCAGCAGTTCTTCTACTGTTCATGATTTTAAACTCGCATCAGATGTCTCCAAACTTTCTGGTAAGTACTTATGAGCATTAAATAGCAATATGCTAGTTTCCGAGTTTTTAAGAGTTACTGAGGTTTCCTGTGCGTTGTGCCTTTCAGCTTTGGTTAGTGGTTGGCGTCTTCTTGCTAGCCACTAGCCTGAGAATGTACGCAACTTGTCAACAACTTCGAGCTCAGGCCAGAGCTCATGCTGCAGCAGCCAGTGGCTTTCTTGGCCGTACTGAATTGCGTTTGCACATGCCACCATCAATAGCTTTAGCTACGAGGGGGCGGTTGCAGGGCTTAAGACTCCAACTTGCACTGCTCGACCGTGAATTTGATGAACTAGGTATTCCTTATCTTGTCCCTATTTTAGCAGTGTTATTACTTTTTGTCATATGATTTAGAAGGTTGATGTACTTGTTGTCAAACAGGTAGTGTTTAATAGAGTTACATTTTAAGATTGGTTAGATGGTACATTGCAAAACTAATGTATCTTGTCCTCTTTTTGACATTCGTGACCGTATATCGAGTCAGGACAATCGAATGTTGAGGGACGGGTTCGTGTACTATTCCAATGTTCGAAAATTTATGCCTAGGTCCTGGTAATGCTCCCAGGATCTCAAAATGCTCAAGGATCAAGGACACCAAGGATATTTACGCCTAGGTCTTGGGGTCCTGAGGACGTGCTCTGATCCCCGGTTCATGTTTGGAGTCTCAGGAACATGCGCTGGGTCTTGAGGACGAGCTCGAGCTTGAGCTTGGGTCTTTTAAGGCACAATTTTGAGGGGGGGGGGGGGGGAGTAGTTCTATTTCATTTAGGTAAAGCTTTTGTCCAGAAGTATTTCATGATACACGCACTTGTTTAATTTCATGTTTTAAATTACGAAACATATGAGTATATGGTGTCACTTTTACTATATCAACCTGGTAGAAAACTGCAAACAAAAAGTTACTTACAACGTTTTGTTTTGATTTAATGCAGATTATGATGCCTTGAGAACATTGGACGCGGATAATGCTTCCTCGATTCCTTCAATGAGTGAAGATGAGATAAATGCCTTACCTGTTCACAAGTATAAAGTCCCGTGCCCAGAAACGTGAGTTTGAGTGTTTTCTCGAACATGTTGTATTTCATCTTGTTTTTGGGTGACTCAATTTGTGATAGGTTTTGTTGTAGCAGATTCAATTGATCTGAGTTGGTTGTTTATCATCTGGTTGTTCTTCTTGTATCAGCAGGGGGAGCTCGGTGCAGCAACAGGTGTCATCTTCTACAACCTCGGCAGATCAGGTACGCTTACCTCAAAGTTTAATTACATTATCTTTTCGGTTAACTCTTTCATGGATGGTAACTAATACTCCCGATTTGGATTTCCAATTTCTCAATCGGATCAGACAAGGCAAGATGCTAAACTGGCAGATGAGCGTCCAAAGGTTTTGGAAGATGAATTGACATGCACGATTTGCTTGGAGCAAGTCAACCTCGGGGAGCTTGTTCGTAGCTTACCCTGTTTGCATCAGGTTCGTCCTCCCACACTTTAACTCGTAGCTCTAATTAATGTTTCAAAGCTATAATTTTGAACAAATTCAGAATGGTGCAAACATAATCTTTGTTTGAATTTGGATGGCGACACAGTTTTGGATTTATGTTGTGTTAAAATTTATAAATTGGTGCAGTTTCATGCGAATTGCATCGATCCATGGCTGCGGCAACGAGGGACATGCCCTGTATGTAAATTTAGAGCCGGTGCAGGGTGGCAGGAAAGCAGAGAGAGTGTCTCAGATGATTCAGACATGGCTTGATGACATTCCTCGATGTATACATATGTATCACGGAAACGAATATTATTATATATATGTATATATTTGCTTGCAAATTGATAATGCCATTAAGTTAATCCACGCAGGAGAGACTCCTATGCAAATTATAATCTCAAACTTTAAATATACATTAAAAATAAACTACAAATCTTATTTATTCATTTTTTAAAAATATATTTACTTAAATTTAACATTAAGAAATTAAAATGTTTGAAGTGATCAAAGTATATATATCTCCAATTCTAATTGATAAACAGTTAAGAATATAATCTCATTACAATTTTGTCAACCATATTATTAAAATTAATAGAGCATTAATTGATTGATTAGTCGGTATTATCAAACTTTTTTTCAGAATATTAGCTTAGTTAATTAATTATAAACAAAATTAAAAAGAGTTGTTATCTGGTTAAACCTGGTCGGCCTGCAACCTTGTTTAACCCATGGCCAGCTGGTCAGCCTGCAACCTTGGTTAACTTATGGCCAATGACTTCTGCGGTACATTACAGCTTCCAATTAATGGCAAATATTTGTACTACCTATTTGCACAACGTAAGTCTGAAGTCAAAATCTGTACTACAAAACATTACACAACACGTACTATCCAGTTTCTAATTGTGATCAACAACAACAACTTGATTTATCAATCAAACTTCTTCAACAACCCAGAAAGAGAAAACCTTCATCCATGGCTTTTCTTCTTCCTTCCCTCCTCAAAACCCTAACAACGACCTTCCTCCTCGTATCCCTCCTCCTATTACAAACTTCCCTGATCACCGCCCACGGCGGAGGAAACGATGACCATGATTCCACCGAAGCTGATGGGCACGTGGACTTGCACGAGAAGAGCTTGATATTGGTCAAAGTATGGTGCTTGATAATCCTTCTCGTCAGCACGTTCGCCGCCGGCGTCTCTCCCTACTTTTACAGATGGAACGATGCTTTTCTTCTCCTGGGAACGCAGTTCGCCGGCGGGGTTTTCTTGGCCACGTCGCTGATTCATTTCTTGAGCGATTCTAACGAGACTTTCACTGATCTGGTGACCGATAAGGATTACCCATTTGCCTTCATGTTGGCCTCGGCCGGTTATTTGCTCACAATGCTAGGCGACTGCGTCGTGGATCTTCTGGTCAAAGGTGGCGGTGGAGCAAGGGAGGTGGGGGCGGCAAGAGTGGAAGTAGAAGAAAGTGGTGTCCGGAAAGAGATGGGTGCCGTTGATGATCACAATGGTTTTTTGTTGAGGACGACGAGTTTAGGCGACACCATTTTGCTGATCATTGCCTTATGTTTTCACTCGGTTTTTGAGGGGATCGCCATTGGAGTTTCAGGTAGCAAATCAGAGGCATGGAGGAACTTATGGACAATTTCTCTGCACAAGATATTTGCAGCCATCGCCATGGGAATTGCTCTTCTGAAGATGCTACCGAAAAGGCCACTCCTGCTAACATCGGCTTACTCATTTGCATTTGCAGTGTCAAGTCCCATCGGAGTAGGTATAGGTATCGCAATTGACGCCACCACAGAAGGCGCCGCCGCCGACTGGACTTACGCAATTTCAATGGGATTGGCCTGTGGAGTTTTTATATACGTTGCAATCAACCATTTGATTTCTAAAGGTTTTAAACCCCAATCTGAATGTAAATTTGATACGCCGTTCTTTAAGTTTCTTGCTGTGCTTCTTGGAGTTGCTGTAATTGCTGTTGTTATGATTTGGGATTGAATTGATTTTACTTGTTAAATATTAATTAATGGATTAAATTATAAATTAATCCATTAATTAAGTGCATAATGGTTTTAATTATGTTCTATTTAGTATTTTCGATAATTATAACTTAATCATCGTTACTTTTCTTTTCTTTCTCTACTAGAGTTTGTAAGTTTGAATGAAATTGTATTTTCTTACATGTCATAATTTGGAGATATTCATGTAATCATATGATAGTATTTATATATTATTTATTTAATAAATGTATATTTATTTAACTCAAAAAAGAAAAAAACCTTAAAAAGGCTTATAATTTACTTTTTTTCTGTCTTATTTTTATGATTTATTTTTTCCAGGAATGTCTTATTGCAAATACAATACATGTGTTTCTTATTTAATTATTTTATTTTTTTCTTCCGCAAATATAGTACATGTATACATACATTAATATCTATATACAGTTCTTTTATTAGTTTAAGTGAAAATTTAAACTGTGTCATGCATACTTATTAAAATTCAAATTTCCTGGCATAAATATTATGCTATTTATATATATAGATATGCATATCATAATTCGTAATTTAATTGAACCAAAACCATGGTTATTTTTCATTAATGTTATGATTAAAATATTTTTATTAATTTAATTCGTAATTACTGTTTTAGAATCTGTCACTCTACTTGTAATGATACTAGAAATATTTTTTAAAAATAAATAATAATTAAAATGTAGAAATGAAATAAACGTTCAAAGTTTACATTTCTTACACAATAACTTAAAATACCAATTAGTGTTTTAGAATTCACATTTAAAAAAAAAATACAAAGAAATAAGGAAATGAACGAAAAATAAAGAAAACTAGCATTCTACTCGCAACTCTCTAGCAGATCGAGTTCTGGATCCTAGTTCTCTTGATCTAAAATGGTTAAATAAAAGATGAGTTACACTACCTCAGTAAGAATATTACATTATATTATCGACACAGAAATGAAGGTTGGTAGAAAATTAAAATAACTAATGGAACACTTAATTTAACATAATACATTTATTAAAAATAAAACTATTTACCATTCACTTATTACAATGAGATTTATAAAAACAATCTATAGAGACAATAACATAGTACTTATCATGATTTTGTATGCAAATGATAACAGACACATTATAAATCCATATTTAATAAATCAAACAATAACCTTTCATTCTATCAGCTTACTAGTATCAAGAGGTTTCATATGGACGTCCCTACTGCACGTCAAGCATTTCCTTCAACATTCTCAATTATGACCGTCTCATACCCCGTCCGGTACGAACGCCAAATTACCAAGTCTCGATACTCCGTC
>NW_019014611.1:517015-538997 GCF_000150535.2 Carica papaya
TAATAACACGTAATTAATTATAAATATTTTTTAAATTTCACAAAATATCGTATTATTTAAAATTAAACTTCAATTCCATAACAGAGGATAGGGTAAGAGATTCTTACTCAATTTGATGCCCGAAAGATTAAACTGTTGACTGCATCCACTAGCAGTCCCCGGGTTCCCTGAATTTTTCTTCGGGAATCAAAATGTGCTATAAGTACCTACAAATATCCCAAACAAACCCTAAATCAGTCCCATGGTCCATTTTGACCAATTTCGAAATTCCGGCACGACAGCTATGCTGTGCTCGGGTGACGGCGCCGCCACCTGTAATGGCGGTCCACATCAGATTGGCTATTTTCAGCCAATTTTGCATCAATTCCTGTGAGAAAACATGTTAAGGGGCATCAGTTGGCCAAAAAAAATTGAAACTCATCGGCGGCGGGGTTCTCCAGTACGGTGGCTCCTCTGGCTCACGTTGCAATTGGATGTTTTGCTCCGGTCGACCTGTAGAGAAAGAAACAGTGATCACAACAGTAAAAAAATTACGCAGAATGGGAACCGGAAAGGGTCTCATCGGAGGCGTTTTGTGAATTTTTTTGTGGCGCCGCCGCCAAGCTTTGCCCACATTTTTCAGTTAATCAGCCGGTCTTTTTGCTCCGATTTGGCCATGGAGGTGTTTAAAATTGAATTCTGAGCAAAGAAATTTTTTTTTACCTCTTTTGGCGGTCTGAAAGGGCTCCGGCGCGGCGGCAGGTGGCGACGATCTCTTTCCCGGCGGCAGGGCCTTCTTATCCGGCGAGGGGGTCTACGGGCTAGGGTTAGGGTTTAGTGCGAATGAGGGTTATTTATATCCGCCCGCATTTAATCTGGATCGTCTATTGCGTTTAATCTGGACCGTCCGATCACGATCAAATAGGGAGAGAATCTGGACCATTTTTCGCAATCTAATTTGAGCTGTTCATCGTGATCCAATATGAACCGTGTGATCTCGTTTAAATTTGACCGTCTGATCGTGTTGGGGAGGAAAGGCATTCGGGCCGTCTATGTGCGCGGGAATGGATCTGCACCGTTCGATCGCAAGCACGCGAATTGCCCACGTGGCACCGTGTCAGCGTCCGCTGCCATGCGGCGCGTCCTGATTCATCAGGTCTGCTGACTGGGTATCCGACGTGGTAAAATTTTTTTAAATTGTATTTTGACTTCCGGTTTTCGATTTTTCTTTCAAAAATACTCTTAAGACCCAAATTTTCACTTATTTTTTTCAAAATTATTTTTATTTTCTTCATCCATCAAATTTAATTCATTTTTACTCCAAAATAAAATTAAAAAAATTAAAAAATTGCATTTAAATAAATTTAATTTACATTACATTCAAACTTGGGCATTACACTACTCAATTCTCAAACTCTTTCATTATACATAATATAATTTTATCAACATAAATCATAATTTTATTAGTGGAATATAGAGCAGAATGGAATAAACAAAATCAACTATATCATACTCCATCTTCTTGCCCTTGATATTTGATTTAGTATACTTCAAATTCTCATCTTGGATCAACATGTGTTTGATATATAAAGAACAATATCCACAACTAGCTTCCTAATAAACAATTCCAAGCCAGTTTAAGGTCCTCAAGAATACCATGTAGCTCAACCTCCACGAGGTCTATAAAGCTTGGCATACAATGGAAGTCTTATACTCATTGACCACGATTATCTCGAAAGTACTCCTAGTTGTCACAAGACCAAAGTTACCACGCACTGAATCATTAGTGTTAAGCTCATGTCATCTTTCGTGGAGAACTTTCCGATTCACCCACATAAGTTGAACGAATCTATTATAGTTGACACGAGATATTTGACTACATAAATTTAAAAGTTGTTAGTATAATATTACAATAGTATTTTTATATTATTCAATTCATAAATGTATATTTACTCAAATTAAAAAAAAAAACAAAACTTAAGGCTTATAATATTACCAAGTTATTGTATAATTTACTTTTTTTGCACAAATATCTTATTTATTTATTTATTTTTATTTTTATTTTATTATTCCTCATATATAATACATGTGTACGTACACACGTAGACATACATTAATATTTATATACAATTTTTCTTTTTTAGTTGAAGTGACAAATTAAACGTGTCATGCATACTTATCAAATGCAGCATATGCTTATTATGGTATATACATACATATATATATATGTAAGAGTACCACATAATAGTGGCGGTTATATACTATATTTGATCACACTGAATAACAAATATGCTTATTTTTCATTAATGTTATTATTAAAATATTTTTCTCAATTTAGTTGTAACTGTTGTTCTGGAACATAACTCAGTAATTTCATAAATACTACCACAGAAGCAAAGCCAACTGTGTTAGAAGACATGTAATTAAATACTATTTGTCTTCATGTGTTATATGAATGTATATGTACAATAAACTTGAGACAGCTTTAAATGCAGGAACCATTTAAGAATCCAGTTTTAGAGTGAATTTAATGCAAGTTTCTTGCTTTAAATTACCCCACAAAACATGTTTCCTAGGAGATTGACTCGTACATTCAGTTCCCTTTTCTCCATCTTTCCTCTTGCTTCGCGGCCTTCACCTCAGTTGCAGGAGGTATGTGTCTCTTCTTTTCCTCTTCGTCTGATTTCTTCCAATCATATACATTTTCGACGACAACGAAAAAGAGAAACAGAAAAGTGGGAACTAAAGAATTTGACTACTTTGCAATAGAAAAGTAAGTAGCCGTTTAGTTCTAACTAAAATTGATAAATGATCTAATAGCGTACGATTCGGATTAGAAGGTTAAAACATAAATTTTTATCTCGAGTTGTTATTGTCGATATTTAAGAAATTTAAATAGAGTGCGGTAGAAGCACAAGCACAATGACTAGTATTTTGATTAAGCATACTAGGACTAATATCGTAGTTAGAATCGTAATCTGAAAAAAAAAATGAAGTAAACTAAATTAGATTATGTTGAGATTAGTGGTAACCCAAAATAAAATATCTTCTACTTTTACATTTTACTGTCTTAATTATTAGAATTTTGAATTAAGTAAGAAATAAATTTCTTAGGATTCAACAATACTAATAAATATCATATATATATATATATATATATGTATTGTTTACCAAAAAAATTACTGCAAGAAAAGTTAAATTTATAAATGGTTTGAGCTTCACTTAAAATTTTGTTATGACTCAATTTCACTTGATTTTGGTATGACTCTATTTCTTAAGACTGTGAATTGCTCTGTTTTTTTTTTTTTTTTTCTTTTTGGAATTTTATTCAATAGAAAACAGAGAACCTGAAAGTTTCAAGTCCTTAGCAAGAAACAAGCAGGACCCGATGTTTCTGTTAAGAGCACTGCCAGCAATTATTGCGGCTTTCATCTTTGCCATGAGCTGCTCCGCCGTCTCTTTTGAAGCCACCAGCACAAAATATTCAGCCATTACAAGACATTACAAGTTCAATGTAAGTATATTTCGTGTACAAGTAAAGCAGAAAATCTAACAAAATTCTCGAGCAAGATCAAACATGTACTAAATTTACCTGTTAAGTTAGGTGGCACGATCTCATTAGCTTTAATCATGACCGAATTATTCATGATTGGTTATGGATTTCTTGATTACAGGTAGTACTGAAAAACATTACCCGGTTGTGCCATTGGAGGAGCGTTGTCACTGTTAATGGGAAGTTCCCCAGTCCTAGGATTATTGCTCGAGAAGGTGATCGTTTAGTGATAAAGGTGGTGAATCATATCCCGGATAATGTAACTCTTCACTGGTACTTATTCAAAATCAACAAAAACTTTTAGCAATTTCATTAGAGGGGTACTAATTGAAAATTAATTATGTGTTAATTTGTATTGTTGGATGGATGATTGAAGGCATGGAATTCGACAAATTCGAAATGGGTGGGCAGATGGGCCAGCATATATCACACAGTGTCCTATTCAGACGGGGCAGAGTTATGTGTACAACTTTACTACTGTTGGCCATAGAGGAACTTTCTTTTATCATGCTCATATTTCGTGGCTAAGAGCTTCTGTCTATGGGCCCTTAATCATCCTCCCTCCTCACCATGCCTCTTTTCCATTTCCCAAACCCTACAAGGTAGTCCCCATATTGTTCGGTAAGTATATCTACCCGAAATTATTTTGGTGTATTGAAATTGGACTGAAGTGAGGTACATAATGTGATTTTCAGAACTAATGTCATATGGCTAAATCTGAATTACAGGAGAGTGGTTTAATTCTGATCCTGAGGCAGTTATTAAGGAGGCTCTTTGGACCGGAAACGGTCCAAATGTGTCCGATGCCTACACCATTAATGGTCTCCCAGGTTTCTTGTACAACTGTTCTGCCAAAGGTACTTATCTGATAAAAAAATTATCAATACATAGCTTTTCTGATAAAAAATCGAGGGTGAGTAACCGGGTTCTTGCTCTTTTCTCTGCTAAACAGATACATTCAAGTTAAAGGTGAAGCCTGGGAAGAAATACCTCATTCGTCTGATCAATGCTGCACTCAACGATGAGCTCTTTTTCGGGATAGCTAACCATAGTTTTACAGTTGTTGAGGCAGATGCAGCCTATGTCAAGCCATTTCAGACAGATATATTGTTCCTAGGACCTGGACAGACCACAAATGTGATTCTGGAAACCAAACCAAACTACTCCAATGCCAGGTTCATCATGCTGGCCAGACCCTATTTCACTGGCTTAGGAACCTTTGACAATTCTACAGTAGCCGGTATCCTTGAATATGTCCGGAACAATCGTAACCATTCAGATTCTCCAGACAGGCTGAAACACCGTCAAGTTTTCAGACCAGTTCTTCCTCCAATTGGTGGCACAGATTTCGTTGCTGATTTTACCAGAAGGTTTCGCAGTTTGGCTAATCAGGAATTCCCAGTCAAGGTGCCTAAAACTGTGGATAGACATTTTATCTTCACAATCGGAGTAGGCACGAAACAATGCCCCGAAAACCAGACCTGTTTAGGACCTGGTGGGGCGAAATTCTCAGGCTTTGTTAATAACATTTCATTTATTCTCCCCTCTGAAGCACTACTTGAAACTCATTTTCTTGGCCAATCATTATCGGAAAAGGATCCTGATCATAATCAGACATGCTCCTATGATTTCCCTAGCTTCCCTCTAGACCCATTTAATTACACAGGGAACCCACCTAGTAACACTCTTGTGAAGCATGGAACTAGAGTTGTGTTGCTGCCATTTAATACCAGTGTAGAGCTTGTGTTACAGGGGACTAGTATCCTGGGTTATGAGAGTCACCCTATTCATCTCCATGGCTACAATTTTTATGTTGTTGGCCAGGGTTTTGGCAATTTTGATCCTGACAAGGACACTGCAAATTTCAATCTTGTTGATCCTGTTTTGAGGAATACTGTTGGGGTACCCTCCGGTGGCTGGGCCGCTGTTCGATTCTTTGCAGATAATCCGGGTAAGTATTCTTCCATTTTCTGAATTCGTAGTACCTTAATCCTCACTCCATGTTTAAAGAAATATGATTGATCAATTTAACTCTTATTGAACCTAAATGTGATGTGTTGAGCAGGGGCCTGGTTTATGCACTGCCATTATGAAGCTCATATGAGCTGGGGGTTAGAGATGGCTTGGATAGTCATGGAAGGAAAACTGCCAAATCAGAAGCTGCTTCCTCCACCGCCTGATCTTCCCAAATGCTAATTTTCAGAAACTAAAAAGGCATAAGCCTCTTTTCGGACATGTGGAGGAAAGACGAAAGGAAAAATAATTTTTGATGTTTATAACATCAAGTGATTTTTCTTAAAAGAAGGAAAATTTTTTAATGTTTTGATGAAATTAATATTTCTCCTTTCTTTCATGTTAATTATTCCGAATTCAAATCCCATTTTTTAAGCTTACTTTACGACCAAAATTTTTAATCGAAGTACGATACCCGGGACTTAATCACAACTTGGTTAATATTTTGTTTGAACCTGAATTATTAATTCTAAAAAGTTAAAATTGTTAATAATGTATGACTTGAACATTTACATATATTATCCGAGAAGTACATATATTTTCAATACGACTATTGAGCTTATAACATTTGGGTACACTAGTCCCATACCAATCTCTAGAGCCTACATCAAGTAGAATAATTGTTCTGTTGGTTGGTGGCAATACTGATAGAAAACATTGACTGTACTGTACTACTAAAAGAAAAACAGCCAAAGGATGAAAAAAAAAAGGACACTGGAACAGGATTAAATTTACCCAAATCTTTATCTGGCTTCTTCATGTATTATGAGGATTAATTAGTAGAGAATACCAAGATTAAGATTCAAAATAACCCATTTTAATTAACCTTCTAATCTAAAGATTTTATACACTGAACTCATCTCTAGTTTAATTCATCCATCATCCCCAGCCTCATCCAGATTTAGTTTCTTCGATTCTGCTCTTTTCGACCCATTTCTGCATTGGTTAAGCAGAAGTTTAAACAAATACAAGGATAATTAAGATCATTTAACCATTGACACAGTTAAAGAGCTATGCAAGTAGGCTTAAGAAGATGTGGGTTCAACTCTTCGGGTTGATATTAGGTGAGAATTTAAATTCAGAAACGTATACATACATCATCTATGTAAATGAGTGTGTGTATAATATTTTATGTAAGAATCAAGGTAATGACTTTCTGATGAATCCCCCATTTTCTAAAAGTGGAAAAGGTGGTTTTTGCATTTCCAATGCAGATCCATTTTCTAATAATGTCTTCCTCCTATAATATATTATATTGGCAGTTTCCAGCAGCTGACATAAAGGAATCTCCCACTCATCAAGAACACAAGAAAAAGAGAAGTTCAAAAAACAAAAAAAAAAAAAAAAACGGAAACTAGTAAGTTTGGTTAGTTGTTGAGAGATCTGATTTGATTGATACATGAAGTTAGAAAAAAATATTGAAGAGAAAAGAAAGAAAATGGCTGGATATAATACTGAATCTTGCTAGTTTAGATAATATTAACTCGAACTGTCTGAAAATTTAGAGAAAACAAAAAAAAAAAAAGAAGAAAAAAGAAATTTCTATCTATGATTTTACAAAATGGGTTTGGCATGAAATTTAATCAAGAACAATCCTGCAAAAAGATTTAGAAAAAGGAAAAATCCTTTGTTTTGGTCTTCGTACCTTCAAGAATCTCCATGTTTATGCCAGCAAACAAGCATGGCAACACAGCGCCTCATGATGTAAAATCTTGCCTTCTGTTCCTTGGCCAAGCTGCTGCATTTTCTTGTAATGGAGGAACCTTTCTGGGAATAGCTTCTAGGTAGCGGACACTTTGAAGACGAAGAAGAAGAAGACGAGGAGCATTTTGTGGAAGAACTTTTAATGAGGAGTGGGGATTTTGAAGAACTCTTTGTCGAAAAACTCCTTGTGAAAACAGACTTGGAAGAAGAAGAAGAAGAAGATGATGATGATGCAGAGTAATGGTAGCTACTTGAAGCTTCCTTCTTCGACGGCTTCCACTTGTCATCCATGTAAATTTTCACTCTAATCTAATCGCTGCAGAAAAAAGATAAATGGGTTGTGATTTTTCCTCTCTTTGATCTCTTCTTCTTTGAATATATAGCTTTTCTTTCGTGATTTCTATGAGTAAAAACAGAGAAAAACAGAGAGCCGGAGAAGAAGGTTGGTTTTAAGTTTTGAAGTTTTTTTAAGTTCAGCCATAAACAAGTGGGACTTTCTGTGTTTTATATACTGGTGTTATGGGTGCGGATAGTAAGAGGGTATATATTTTGAAGTGTCAAAACTACGTAGTTTTGTACAAAAATTATTGTGTTATATTTGCATGATATGGCTATGATTATTGGTGTCGTGGCACAATTCTATTGGCTGCTCTGTCTGAGAAATCAAGGTATGACTCTCTGGGAAAATAAAGAAAAGAATAACAAGATGGATCAAGCTTTTATGCATTCTTGAATTTATGAACCTTCTACCACTTTTTTTATCTTTATTTATTTATTTTTATTTTTTTGAGATAATTATTGCACCATACTCCATTATATGATCTCTTTTTTTTTTTTTAATTCTTCATTTCCCAATTCGCCAAATTATATATATATATATATATATTTTTTTTTTCTTCGTTATTTTTATTATATAATATTAATATCAATATACGTAGTAATACAATTTGAATTAAATACATAATATTTTATAAAATAATTAACGTATCAACAATCAATCAATTTAAAAACTTATTTATTATCGAACTCAATAAACATATTTTCAAATTTATTTTTAATAAATCTACTGAATTTATTTTTTAAAGAAAAAATATTAAAAATAAGGGTAGAGAGAGTAGGAAGGGGACAGTGAAGAGCAGACAGTAGTTAGCTGGTTCTTGTGATAAGGGATGTGCGCATTGCTGAACAAAAGAAGACAGTATCTCTTTGTAATAATAATTCATTATTCATATACATATATATATATATATACACACACACACACACACACATATATTTTTTACCCTTGGGTGAAAAACCACAACAGAATATTTACCATTCCATTGATTTCCATTTTAGTTTTTACAATTTACTGGATTTCAAACCTGAGTACACTGTTGTTTACTATTCACTTACTTCCCTTGCTCTGCTTGTTTGATCTTCCCCTCCCTTGAATTTATCAGAAAATTTTTTGCCCTTCAAATCTTCATACCAACAACTTACCCCATATATATATATATATATATATATATATACATACATATATATTTATATATAAAGTTATAATGTTTTAATTTGAAGTTGACTCTCTGTCATCTTTCTCAGTAATTCTTTTTTTTTTTTTTGAGATAAGTTTTATCTAATTAAGTTGTTGGCATATATATATATATATATATATATGAAGATTTGATATTTATTCCATAACTTGTCAAAAAAAAATGAAAAAAAAAATTATAATTTCAAATTAAACATTATATAAAAATTACTCGCAATATAAATATTTTATATATAATTAAATCAATTTATATATTTAACTTCATAGTAACTCGATTTATATTTTTACTTGTAAACAATGAAATCGAAACACTATTTATTTTTGGATTAGTTAGTTCAGAATTAGAATTAGTATTTCATAGAATTAAAATATAAACTAAATTCAATAAGCTTTTGAGAAAATAATTTCTTACCACCTCGAACAAAAATTTATTCCGACCAAAATAATTTTCGAATTATTATACATGCACAATATTGAATATTTTACTTTGTAATTGCAAATAAGTTACACCCATATCTTTTGTAAGTAATGCAATTATACTTAAAATCATATTTTTATTAATTAAACGATATATAAATATCAATTACAATATATATATAACAAAAAACAAATTTTAAACGAGAATGCAATCTGATTTTAACTCACTTTTTTTATGTAAAAAAACAAAGTAGTGGGTGATGATTTCATAAAATTTAATTTTAATAAACAGGATTCTTATTAGTCGCGAAGTGATTAGGGTTTTGGGTGCAAAGCCGAATTTTCTATGTATTGTTACAATATATTTTAGGATCTCTCAATATATATAAACAACTGATATAACTCGTAATATATATATTAACAACTCTATCTCTTTTACTTTTCTGTTTTTATTTACTGGCTTATTTATATATATGTATATGTATCGGACAACTATGATTAGAAATATGAACTATTACCATCCGAGAAAAGAGAACCATTACTACTGCTTATATGTATATATTTAAAAAGGAAGAATGGGTGTTTCATTAGTTACTATTATATATATATATATATATATATATATATTATATGAGTGGAAAGTATTTGTGTATGACTCTTGTCTTCTATTCTTCAACTTCTTGAACTCCTCGGATTCTGTTTCTTTAGTTTACTTTTATTAGAATAGAAACTTTGGTGTAAGATTAAGACTTCTGAATTCTCCTGTTTTTCATTAGTCACCTTGTGATTCAACTTTAGTACTTAAAACAATCCTAATTAAATCAAACACCCAGGTAATTAATTAATTATATATATATATATATGCACCTAAGAATTAGTACAGTCTGGGGTAATTATAAATATATAAAATTAATGTGCAGAATTTAGATTCACATGCACATGCACGAAGCATCTGGATCAGCAACGAGAAGGGTTTTAAATTGTAAATTAATTAATTAATTAATTAATTAAAATATTAAAAATATGAATCGGACGGCCTCAAATTTAGAAATATATCACATGATGCTCTGCTAATGCTGAACTCAACATGTGATGAAATTTGATTTTTTGTGTAAATCCCATTCTTAATTTTTTTTATTTATTTTTTTTAAAAAAGTACAAATTATTATTACGAGATTAAATTGTTTATAAATACTATAAATTCTTCTGTTCAATGTGAAAAATCTGAAGTTTACGACTTACCCACTAATTATTATTATTAATTATTTGTAAGAGGAAACTCTCAGCTCCATTTTTGAGGTGATACGTGTCGATATTTCACATATTTTTAAGATGGAATACAATTTTCCAACAGAGATATAAATAATATAGTTGATTGGTTTGACTCAGTCAAAGTTTTTTCTGATTCCTAAATTTGTTTAGTCATCTAATAATACATACACACACACATACATACATAAAAGAAGTGTATTCACAAGCACCAGTCAAATTTATTTATTAACTTATACTCGTGAAAGTCAAATATATATTGGATAAAAAGTTTTCACATTTTGTAAGACATAAAAGGAAAGGCAAAGATTTGATAAGATTACCAACTTGTTTCCTAATCTATTCATTCATATATTTGGTTGTATGGGCTTGACCAATTCCTTCTTTTACATACATGCAAATCAATTATAACAAAGAGATTTGATTGGTCAAACACAAATGTGTGAATGGTGGTCGAAGCTCAAGTCACATGGTGTGTTGTGGTGGCTAAAAAATCCACCTTTTTTTTTATTTTTTGCAAAAATAATGTTTTCAAGTTTATAAGCAAAAAATAAAAAAATAAAAAATAAAATAAAAATCATGTGGAGTTGGGAATATTGAGGAGTAGGGTGACCCACATGCAGGCATGTGAGCTGCACAAGCATGGTCAGTGGGGGGAGGTTGCCTTATAAAGATATGGACCCATCGTACCACACCCAATAAAAATATTACTACCCAAATTTTCATTTATATATATATATATATATATATTATACACACACACACACAGAGACCCAGATTGAGAAGACAGAGAGAGAGATTAAATTTTAATTTTTTAAAATAAGAAATTTTGGAAAACAATGAATTTATAATTTAATATTGAGGATGTGATGGAGCCGTAGATTGCAGCTTTTGAGGCTCCGTTAATAATTGAGTTGGGTTTTTAAGGCCCACAACCCTCACATCCCTGACTCCAGCAAACCCCGAACTTCCTCATTTATTATCTTCAACACGAATTTCAATATTCAATAATAATAATTCATTCAAATATATTCTCAGCTAAACAAAATTTTAAATTAGAATTTTTAAAATTAATTCTTACAATGTTATTATAATTTCACAGTTAAATCAATTTTTATTATTAAAATCTTAATTTTTTTAGAAAAATTATTAATTTTTAAGATATTTCCCCATATATAATATATATATGTATATATATTTCAAATTTAATTTAGTTAAGCATTATACTTTCGTATATCTATATTTAAAAACCCAAACACAATATGCAAATACATATCTTCTAAAAAAATAATAATTTTATATAAACCAAATAAATAAAAGCAAAGATGTTAAACTGTGATATAAATATATATATATGTAAGATTTAAAAGGTGTGAATTAAATTACAAATTAACAGTAAAAAACTAATTATATAGTGCTAATAATAATAATAATAATAATTAATTAATTAATTAATAATCATAATGAAAGAGAAAAGATTATATGTTTAATGAGCATGCTCTCTCTCTCTCTCTATATACATATGTGTGTGTGTGTAATCACCATTCTCTATCTATATTCTTATAGATCTATGTATGTACATGCATGTGTATATATACGCTGCTTTTAAAGCCCCTACTCCATAATCAGATTATCAAAGTTAACCAAGAAATTAATCACATGCATATATGAGAAACTAATGAGATTAAAAGAGTTGCTATTACATTTAAGTATGATATTATATATGTGTGTGTGTATTTACTGTAAAAGTTTAGATATAAGAGCAGAAATCACCTGATCATCATGATATCATCAGAGCTGCAGACATATCTCTCCAACATATATTCCATTTCCTCAGACTTTAAAGCCAAAGAGAATTTTCTGCAGAGATCAAGGTCAGTCAAACATTATAGCCAGCTACGCTACCTAAAATCATGAAATTGATCATAACAGCTAGCCCCAGGAATCAAAATATATATATGTCAAATACATATCGCTTCTCCATTATATATATGTATGTGGGTACATGCGTCTGAAACATGTTTAAGCTAATATAAGATAATATAATTAAAACAAAACATATTTCTTTGGATAAACATCATGGCTTCTAGCAGAGCAAGGGCTGCAATCGATAAATATAACATATAATTTATGTTGGCTATTTGTCAGATATTATGTAAATTAGGATATCATACTTGTGCAAATTGTAATTGATACGTTTGTCTAGCTAATCAAGTTTATACAGAATATTAGTAAAGTCTTTAACTTTTAAAATTAACATTTCAAATTCCAATTGATTTTCTCCACGAGAAAATAATTAGCAGCACCAGCAGGCCAACGAAATAGATCGAGCAAATGAAGGTAGCAAGGAAAATCTGAAGAGAGAATTACAGTGAAGTTAAATTTACTTAAATCAACTTATATATTACCTTAATTCCCCGCAGCCAGCTTGTTGGATCTTGAAGAACCGTCTTTGAGATTTCGAATAGAAGTGTGTTTGTGTATATATAAATATATATAGGCACGTATCTGTGGATGCAGCATCATCAAGATTCCCATTTCGGAGAGAAGCTTTTGATCAAGTCGATCGATTAAAAAGAGCTTATCATCACAAAAGTTTTGTTGTGAATCTTGATGATGCCGCACGCACAAACACCGTCTGCTCTGGTGTGGTGGCCCTGAGATCTGTAATAACCCTCCCCCATGCAACTGAAAGGAATACATATATATATATATATATGTGTGTGTATATATATGAGTATGCAAAACCCTAATCCTTTAAAAAGAAAAACTGCCCATCTAGTAAAAGTGGAAGCCCGGATGAAAAAGCGAGCAACACCCACCTTATGAAAACATGATTGTTTTCAACTCTGTGCACAGGAAAATCTAGTCCCAGATAGGTTAATCATAAGAGAGATACATACGGAAATTATAAAAGAAAAAGAGACCGACCTAGGGCAGGAAAAAAGAAGAGTAGGCACCTTGACCTATCTCTATATATTAATCAATTGCATTCATGTAGCTATACGTAGATATGTATGTATCGAAGTAGGAGAAGAAAACCTTGATAAGATGATATTCTCAATTCGATTTTCGGAAAAATTGATTTTTCCGCAGTAAAACAAATACAAAAACAAGCTAAAAGAATTGCTTAATTAGGAAACAAGAAGACATAGGAATAGGTTAGTGAGAGTTTTGAGGAGGGAAGGGAAAGTGGAGGAGAGCATTTATAGGGAAGGCTGAATAAGGAGTTACTTAGATGATTACTTTGATGTTAGCAAAAGATATTTTATTTATATATATATATGTATATAATTTAATTGGAAGTAACAATTGGATTTGTAAAATGGTCTTGTGACCTTCACTAGTTTTCATTAATAGACTATAATCAATTATTTCATAAATTTAATTTAAGTAATGGAAAATAATTTAATTTTTTAAAATGATTTATAAGCATGATATGGTGTCAAAGGATGACAATCCATGGTGCACCAAACAGTGCAATGAGAGTGGCGGAGACCGTTCTTCTCCCCTTATAAATACTTCTTTTTTGTATTAAATAAAAAAAAAGATAAGAATACGGAGAAAACACGGATTATGATTTCTCTCTCTAATTGCTTTATCTTCATTTTTCATTCTTTCTTTGATAAAAACTTTTATGATATCATAACCATGATAAATAACAAGAACTCCAACTCAACCTCTTTTTAAAACCCAATTTCATCGAGTGGAATCACCTTTGATCATTCCCATCTAAGCAGTTTATACAGAGAAGCTTGCAAGGATACGAATTGCGTAAATGCCATGGGAGCTGAAATTAGTGCACTGAAGAAGAACAGAACTTGGATGATCATAAATCTGTCACTCAATGAAAAAATTATATGATATAAGTGGGTGGACAAATTCAAATTCAATATTGATGGTATAGTGAAAAGATTTAGTGCAGAGTTAGTTGTTAAGTGATCTACACAAAGAGAATAGGTAGATTATCATGAGACCTTTACCAGTGGCAAAGATTGCTATGAGATTATCTTAACAAAGTAAAATCAAAAGTCTATGAGCTGATGTATGTTAATAGTATGACATACTATCAACATAAATTCTTTAACAGAGTTTTAAGCAATCAAAGACTGATCATAACTTGTTTGTGAAGATGATGGAAGAAAGTTCATTTGCTATATTGGCTTATGTCAACTATATAATTATAGTAAGTAATAATATAAAATCATAGAGTATTTAAAATTAGTAATGAATTAGAAATTTAAAATTAAAGATTTGAGAGATCTCAAATACTTCTTTGAGATAGAAGTTGCATAATCAAAGAATTTACCAGAGACTATACTTTTGATTTGTTGAGTGAAGTAGAGATATCGAAAGCATAAGCTTTAAGATTGCCATTAGATCATAGTTGAAGCTATCGAGATAAGATGGTGAACTCATTTTTAATCTAACAATGTATTAGAAATTTATTGACAGGTTGATATATCTAACTCTCTCAAGACTAAATTTATGGAATATCCGCGTAATGAACGTGCCAATACTGCTTATAAGGTACTCAAATACATTGAAGGTACTTAAAGGCAAAAATTATTTTACTCATCTTCTTTGAAAACACAAAGCTTACAGCGATAGTAATTAACGAATTACTATTTTTCTTTCTGAGATCATTCATGATTTCTTAAAAAATTATAAATCATAAAATAAGTAATTGAGAAAAAAAATGTTAAGTAATAGAAAAATAGTTAAAAATTCATGTTAATTTATAGATAAACACTTTATGATTCCAAAATCATCAATCCTGATAAGAAGTACTTTAAGCCCACTTAAAACTCATACAGGTGTCTGAAAAAGAAGTAGAGTAGTAAGATCTACCAGACGAACATGACACAAAGGCTGTGTATGTATATATATATGTATTATATTAAAAGAAGAGATACGTACAGATAGAGAAAAGCTACAGGAATAATCCTCATGTAATGGTAATTAGATAAAACATTAAACAGTGTTTGAAACGGAATATATTGTGGAAAGAGACCACAGATTATATATCTAAAGCCTGGCTTTCCCCACAGTGGATTCTCTCTGCAACTCATCTTTTCATTTAACACCCACTCATTTTATTATATTTATTTTTAACTACCTTTAACTTTTAAATTTTATATATACACCCACAAACATTTTATTAATTAATTCTCTTGTCAGAAAAAAAAAAAAAAAAAGATCATCAGTTTAAATTCCAATGAAGTTATGGCTTAAATTATAATTTATTAGTGTTTAAAATTTGATATCACTAATTTTTTTTTAATTTTATAATTTTTATTTGTTTTAAACATTCAAATTTCTTTATTTTCTTACAAAAAAATTAAAATAATTGGATAATTAAATAAATTAATTATTACTTAATATTTTTATTAATTAATAAATAACTTTAATAAAAAGCTTTTTTGAGTTGTTTTTAAAGAACTTAATTATAATTTAATCTTTTTTTTTTGTTAACACGTAAAATAAATAAAAAATATTAAAAATTAAATTGTAACGAGAAAAATAATAAAAATTAATTTATATCAAATATTAAATATTGTGAACTAATTTATAATTTACTCTAAAAAATTAATCTCTATAATTAGTAATTCATAAACAAATATTTAGATGCTAATGATGTTCTAGAACCTCTATAATCATGTCGAAAACATATAATTAGGTTTTTTATTTTTTTTTCTTTAACTAAAGACAGAAAGACAAATTGCTATCACTAATTAATTATTCAAATACTATTAAGATTGTAGCTAAGATTCAGTCACTTTGGTGCTTTAATGATATCACTAACTAAAATTCTTCCTATTCAGATATATACATACATATATATATATATATATGTACGCGTATAATATATCTATATCTATATATATACACGTGTGAAGCTAACATGTTTGTACTTCGTTGGCACAAAGCAAGAGCATCTAGGTTAAAGAAACAAACATTTATAATATCATGGTTAAGTGTGTACGAAAAGAACACACACACACACACACACACACACGTGTATATATATATATATATATCCACCTAAAAAATGTTTCAAATCAGTAACATCAAAAACCCAACGGATGGGTCCAGTGTAGCTGACTTCACGTGATGGTCGTATTTCACTTCATCAAAATAAGATGAAAATTTTTATAGAAGTAATTATCTATATATTTATTTAATTTAATTATCTAAATATTTAATAAAAATAATAAATATTGTATTTCATTATAATAAAATTTAATTTAATTTTCATAACTCTTCACCGACATATTATGTATTTATAACATTATTATAAATTTTATTGAATCAAATATTATATATTTTAAATTGATTATCTTAAAATAACATAAAATATTAATTATTAAATTTATCTGGGCCATACTTTGATGTACTTTCTAATAGCATATTTTTTGTGATTAATTAATTTTTAACAATAATAAGAAACGTCATAATTCAAAGGCACGATCAAATTTCAAAGTATTTTCTGTTTTAGATCAACATTGAGCAAGTGGGATTAAGGTAAGGTTACATGGCACTTACACTAAATTAATCATGATTGTAATTTGAAAGTGTAATCGTGTGCTGTACGTGTAAAGGCAAGAGACAGAGTGACTCCCTTTAATTATTTGTTTATAATTTTAATTAACTATTAATTAAACTATTTGGAATCTGTTTAATCGGCGTAATGTGGGGCTAAAGTGAGGATTATCATATGCTTTAAGGACTATAGTTAAATACAAATATGTATATTTAATAAATTAATTAAACAAAGCCAATGCACTTCCTTTTGTTGAGTTGAGGATTAATTAGTAGATTAGTGACAACCGCCGCCTCCTAATTATTAAAAAAAAAAAAAAAAAAAAACAATCTATCCACTAATTGGTGATTGTATATATAACATATTATATATATATATATATATGTAGATATAGATAAATCTCTTAGATGAACAAACTAGTATAACTTTTAAAAAGGAGGGTGTCTTATTTGGAATTATTAATTTGGTATTTTTTTCGGTAAATTTTGCTTTCAAATTATACTTGAACTAATATTCATTCCGCAAATTAAATCATTATCAAATATAGTTTTATAATTAAATTATTTTTTAATCTTATCAAAGCTAGACTATCATCGGTTGTATTAAAAGATTTATGAAACATATTATCTCATTCAATATTTACTTATTACAAAACCCATCCATTTTAATTTCTGTAAAACTTTTAATTATAACATTTTAATTTATTCATTTGGGAATATAAAAATTAAATTAATGACTAATAAGAAAAAAATAAATATTGATAATCAAATTTAAAAACATATTTTACTAGACTCCATCTGTAATACGCGGATCCAAAATTTGGTTTGAAATTAATTTTAAAAATTAAAATTAATATATAAAAATATAATTCATAAATTTTTATTTAATGTAAAAATTAAAAAAAATAGGTGCATGATAAAATTGAAATAATTTTGAGAAAAATGGATGAAAATTTGAGTTCATGAGTATTTTTTTTAAAAAAATTGAAAACTAGCAATCAAAATGCAATTTAAAAAAAATGTGCCACGTAGAATTGCACAGTCAACAGCCTCGACGAACTGGAGCACACTGCGTGGTAAGACATGTTGATTTGGTGCCGTGCGGGAGGCCACGCTGTCAATCGGTGTACTCGCAATCGGACGACCTGGATTTGTTCCCGCGCGTGTGGACGGTCCGGATCCGTTCCCTCCTTAGTCATGATCGAACAGTCGCGATTAAACTTGATAAATGACCCAGATTCGTTCCCTCTTCAAATGCGATCGTATGGTCCAAATTAAATTGCGAAGAACGGTTCAAATTCATTTTCTTTTATAATACGATCAGACAGTCGAGATCAAACATGATAGACGACTTAGATTAAAGAGATATGACTATAAATATCTAATTTCACACCGAATCTTAACCCTAGCCGCCAGCTTCTCACCGGAGAAAAAGAACCGGTCGTCGGAGAATGGAACCTACCGCCGCTCACCGTCGCGCCGGAGCTACCTCTGGCTGTAAAAAAAGGTAAAAAGAAATTTTGTTCGCTCGATTTTGATTTTGAACAATCTCATGGCCAAATTGGAGCAAAAGGACAGGCGGATGAGGCGTAAACTACCGGTGAAGCCCGGCGCCACCACCGCGGGAAAAATAAAAAATCGTATCCGATGAGGCCCTTCCTTATTCCCGTTTCGTGCAATTTTTTCACCATTATATTCACTATTTTGTTTCCCATAGGTTCATCGAAGAAAAATGCACAATTGCGAAGGTAAGCCGGCAGAGCCGCCGTACTTGAAAACTCCATCGCCGGTAAGTTTCTATTTTTTGACTTTTTTTGGCCAATCAAGACTCCTTAAAGTGTTTTCTCGCATATATGAGTATAAAATTAGTCGAAATCTGCTAGTGTGAGGGAAACTGCTGCCGCTTTTGGATTTTATGGAGTATTTCTAGGTATTTGAAGCGTGTTTTAATCCCCAAAAGAAAATTCAGAAAATCCAGGGACCGCCAGTAGGCGCAGCTGAAAATTTAATGTTTCGGACACCTATTCGAGTAAGAACTCTCACCTTATTCCCTATTATGGAATTGAAGTTTAATAATAAATAATACGACATTTTACGTAATTTAAAAAACTTTAATAATTAATTACAGGTTACTAATGGACTTAGAACCGATTATTTATCACTGTTTATCCTGTTTTTAACTGATTGATTAATTTTACAATTTTAAATGCATAATAATACGCTGGAGTTGGTAAGATGATTCAGTTTGTGCTTTTTAGATGCATATATTGCTTGTTTTGCATGATATATAGTTAAATTGTGAAACTAAAAATTAAATATAAATGGAGAATTGTTTGATTAACTGAATGAATGAATGGTAGTCTTGCTGGATATCTTGGTAGATGGTGGACAGACCGGGTACATAGCTAACCCTACTGGACGGGGTATCAAGGATTGGTATTTTGGCGCTCATACTAGATGGGGTATGGAGACGACCCGTTTTACCTTTATACTGGATAGAATATTAATGGTTAATATTTTTTGAGCTCATACCGGACGGGGGATGGAGACGCCTAGTCAGTTGATAATGTTGAATAAGAGTTTACGCGTAGTGGAGACATCCCTATTAACCCCCATGAATACCAGTAATCCGATAAAAATAAAAAATTGTTATTTTGGTCAATTAAATATGAGATTATGATATTATTTGTGTTATTACCTCTATATGTCAGTTTTGAAAATATCACTACAGTAAGTATATAATAAATAATTTTATTGATAATAAATAAATTTACTTAAATTAAAAACTCAATTAATTATTTTTATGATTTTTATCATGTGACATTCTCACTGTGCTAATATACTTCACTCTTTCATTAACCATTCCATTCGTTAACCATTTTAGTTCAAAAGAACAAAGATTAAGATCCCGATCCACAAAAGAGTTACGAATAAAATGCACAATTATTTACTTTTCACTTGTTTCTTTAATTTTTCGTTTGTTCTTTTAAAGTAATCATTATTATAATCTTATTTAATATTTTATATTATTATATAAATAATATAAATTCTAACTTTATTATTCCGGTGTCTCATTCAATTTATAATTTACTTCCTTTTAAATTACGAACCATTACACCATTTTGCAATTGAATTTGTCAACTTTTCAATCACCCTGCCCAATACTTGCCCTTCCCAAATGCACCAATATAATTTAGTTTTAAAAAATAATTTAACCTTAACATAAAAAATTTATTATTTTTAATAATAAAAAAATCACGCACGCACACCATGTTTTAGTTTGATTTAAAAATTTTATAACATAAATAAACGAATTTTGGTACAATAATTATTTCTATTTTCTTTTAATATTAGAGAATTTCATTATATATTATATTATTCGAACATGCACTTACAGTTCAAAAATAATTTACCCACCAAAAATAAACGAAATGTGCAGCAATAAAATTTAAATGAGGATAAATTCGGATTAACCCCAAGTTAACTCAAAAGTGAGAATTTACCCGTGCTGACATGTACATAGATGAGTTATTGATTTACATAAAGAGTGAAATGGTCTTCCGTTGACTCACAGCAAAAGTCAACCCAAATGTGAAGCTAAATCAGCGTAAAGCTAAGCGCAGGCTTGGTGGCGTACTGGTCTTGGAGCCATGGCGAAGACCAGCTCCAGATCCGGCGGGTGAAAATAGCCGTTTTTCGGTGGGCCCCTATTCTTCACTCCCAACGACATCGGCCTCTTCTTCGGCGGCGGCGGCGGACACGCCGAAACTGCCGGAATCCGACACTCGCCCCTTGTCGGCGTGGTGCACCGTTCCCGCGCCGCGATTATCGCCGCCTCGTACGCTTCTTCTTCTCCGCTCTTCGCCGCCATATTTAGAAACCACAAATAATTTATCAAAACAAATGGAGAAGGAAGAAATTTTATAATGGGTTTTCTTCTCGAGATGAGTGGACTTTGTCTGTGCCTCCTGGAAGTTTTGCTGCATAGAAGGGAGGGAGAGAGTAGGGAGGGGATTGCCCTGCTGCACTGTAATGGTAGGACTTTGGAGAAAAGAGAAGGACACGTGCCCTTGATACTACACCTACGTGTCGCGACGTCGTTTTATTTTCGCTCTTACGTGGCCGGTACCTGTGATCTCTTTGGAATGCCGATGTGGCGCCACGACATCGGTCTGATCTGAATCTGGGCCCGTCCACGGTTTCGAGTGTGGACCTGTGATTGATGGGCTACAATTTTGAAGTGTTGCGAATTTAGAAAGAAGGCCAAGTGTGCCCTGAGCCTAAAACAGATGGGTTTAGAAATTTGATGATCCAAATTTCCATAACAATAATTATATTATTATTTTCTTATACATTAAGGGTCAAACATTATCCATATTTATTTAAATATTTAAAAAATATTAATGACCTAATGCGACACGTCACAGTTGAATAATAATGTATGCCACTTTGGACAATTAATTGTTAGGCGCCTTTTCATAATCCCAATTAAGATCACAAAGATACTCTCCAAATCACCGTCTGCGGCCAGGGAGGGGAAGGGGCTGTGGGACCATCTTTCCCTGCTCCCAATCACTATCTAGATCCGACGGTCGCCGCGCTTCCACAATCAATTACGAGGGGTTGGTGATGCGGCCGATCTTTTCACCTGCAGACGGAGCCAAGAGTATACTTCCACGTAAGCCACTGTCAGAATCGTGCCAGCGGTGAATCAGGTCGAGTCGACACGTGGACGAATGGTAACAGTCCGCGTGGTAAGGAGATATGACGTGTCGAGATTCTGTTGCGACTGCATCCATTAAAGCCCTCCGCTATTTTTAATTTGGATCTCACCAAACACCCACTAATTAAAGTGAGAGTCTGGGAGTACGGCACCGGCATTTAAATATTGGTTATGGAAGTGTTTGATCCCCCAATGACTCTATTTCTATTGTACTTTTTAAAAAAAATATATATTTGGATATCTATTC
>NW_019014611.1:540314-558372 GCF_000150535.2 Carica papaya
TAAGGTAAAATTAGTTTTTTTTTTTGGGTTCGTTTCTAAAAATCTCTCATCGTTTAATACGCGTGTTATGTATTTGTGAACGAAAAAATTAATCAAATGACAGTGAAGATTAAAGGAGAGCGTAGACTCGAGCCAATAAGGATTCTAACACTTTTTCCGACTCGACTGTAGGTAAGGGATTTGGTTAGTCTCATTTAGATACCTAATATTTTTATGAAACTTTTTTTTTCGTTGAAATGACTTGTTTACAAAATTTATAAGTTGTTAACGTTTTCCACCAGGAGTTCTGCAAACTTATCATATTCGCGTATGTGTAATTGCATATGATTGGAAACTTACATGATGTTGTATATGACATATAATTATGTATTCATATTGTTACTTGTATATATATGCAAATTTTATGCATGCTAGTAATCGAGTTATAGATGTGTGTGACACACATATATGTATAATTGTAGGTTGTACAACATGTGTATGTATGAGTGAAAATTTTATATGTGTCTGCTTATAGAATACATATATGCCTTGTGTAAATATACAAGTATATTCATATTGTATGTGTTGTGTGTTTATATATATTTAATTAAATCGGTAACTGTGCATATAAAATGCATATATTGTGCTTATTGTGTAGGCTTGTTGATGTATAAGATATATGATATATAAGTAAGTGCATGTCCGAGTAGGTTATCTAGTGATGAACTTGATTAGTAAAAGAATAACATAAGAATCTTTAAAAGAGGAAAAAATCTGTTTAATCGATATCATTAAGGGGGATGTGTGTGTGTAGCCTTTTGACGTATGACTGTGGTGAATCCTACCCGTGGATACGATTTTAGCCATACGTGGCAAAGCGATAAGAATTGTGAATTGTATATCGTGTATTATGAATTGTGAACTGTAAACTGTAACTGAATTATAATATATTCACGTGGTAGAGGGGATCCGTACTACCGTCATTGATGTTGGCGGAAATGACATCGCACATTGAAACTATTTTTAATAAGATATAAACTGATAGTAATGAATAGAAAGTCATGAGTAAAGTTCAAAATACGGAAATACTAAATTAATGGATATTGAACTGTTTACTGCTTAAATTGCGATATTGAATACTAAATTATACTAATTGCTGAAATTGTTTATGCTCTGAGTTATAATACCAAAATAAAGAATTATGAATATTTACTGAATAAACTGATTTAGAGGATTTGATGATTGAGTGTGTGCATATTTTTGTTATGGACACTATCCTTTTTCCTTACTGAGTCCATTAAACTCACCCCAATTCACATCCCTCAATGCAAATTAGTTCAGATTAAGAGCAAATTCAACGTCGAATGAAGACTTTAAAGAACCTTTAGTGACTGTAAGAGTTCGTCTTATAAAGTCAGTTTAATTATGTTATAATAATGCAATGTAAAGGATTTTGTAAGCCTTCATGACTTGTAATTCTGTATAGGGAATGACTAAATCTTAAGTTTTCGTTCATTACTACATATATTTATTAGGTTATGTGTGTGAAGTACTGTTTATTTTTTAACAGAGAAAGTGGATCGTTACAAGCAATTTATGTGCAACGTTGCCTTCAAGTGATCCTTCTATTAAATGAAAACCAGATTTTGACTTAAAAATTGAGGTAGAATATAACAGCCCCAGAAAAATTTAATATTGGAAAGGCATATATATAGATAAATAATCTGAATTTGTGGAAGCGTATTAAACATTGCGATTAACATCCCTTACGCAATACCAAAACGTGTTCAACAAATGAGGGAATAAACTAATTAAAATAAATGCTCGAAAGTAAGAACTACAATTATAACTATGGGATCTTTTGGCGTCCCCTTCGCCGTCTTCCTGTGGAACGGGCTCGGGAACCACGTCTTCCTGATCTGAAATGGTTAAGTAAGGAGTGAGCTACACTAGCCTAGTAAAGAAATCACTCTACCTCACTGCCACAGGAGTAAGGGTGGATAGAAAACAAAAACGACCAATGGAGCATAATTTGTAATAAACCCATTTATTCATAAAAACGTTTACTTTCCATTTATCTGTGTGAGATCCATAAAACAATACACAAGCAACACATTATCATCATCACGTTATCACATAGACTTTATAATACAATATTTATCACGCGTTTGCATTTCAATCTTTAAACAGCATAATTCCTCTTTACCAGCCTACTAGTATCCATGGGGATCCATAGGGGTCCCGTTACCTGTGAACCCTTAACATTTATAACCTGATTCCAGGGCCGTCCCCATACTCCGTCCGGTATGGGCGCCAAAACCATGAACCTCAATACCTCGTCCGGTATGAGGGTGAAACGGGCCGTCCCCATACTCCGTCCGGTATGGGCGCCAAAACACATAAGGTCTCCATACCCCGTTCCCGGTAGGGTTCCCTACGGACCCGGTCCGTCCACCATCTCCCAGGATACCTAGTTAGGCTGTCCACATTATCCGTTTCCCAATTCACATAACCTTTTATCCCTTTTTCTTTAGTCACCATCATCAAGTCACACACAAACATGCAAACCAGTAGTTCATGCCAACAAGACAACACACAACATGGGGTTCTCAGTCATTCAGTCCATAATCAATGAAACAGTGATACATGCACACGAAACTATGAAATAAAAACATCAGACATCATACTGCATTTAAAACTGTAAAATAAAACAAACAACAACTGACCGACAAATACACTAGACTCGGGCTCCATTAGCAACCTTAAACAATTTCACACAGCTATTGATTCATGAAATACCATTTTATCATTTATTGCACTTTAATACCGTGATAGGAAATAGGGTGAGGAATCCTTACTTGTTTCGGGGTCTGAATACGGCCCTACAGTGTGCCTACAGGCTGTCCTAATTTTCTCTGAATTTTTTTTGGGGAGCTGAAACGCACTACTGGTACCTGCACGTGTCCCAAAAAAATCAAATTAGATCTAGGGCCCCTTTCGGCCAATATCGCAATTCCGGCACGGCGGCTCCGCTGTGCTCCGGCGACGGCGCCGCCGCTTGCGGGGGCGATTCGTCTCGGGTTGGCCATTTTTGGCCGTTTCCGGCCGAATTCGACCACACTTGCATCGGTCCCTGCGATAAAACAACCCTAGGGCCCTCGGGGGGCAAACAATTTACGAAAAACCAAAGCTTACCGGCGGCAGTGCTCTCGGGTGCGGCGGCTCTCCGGCGTGGTTCGTGTTTTGGTGATTTGGCTCCGATCAACCTGTAGAGAAAAGAATGGTGATCACGGTGATATAAAAATTGTATCAAACGGAGGCCGGGAAGGGCCTTATCGAAGGCAAAAATCGAGGAGGGGCGCAGCGGCGCCGCTGGGTTTCGGCCGTATTTTTCAACCGTTTGGCTGGGAGTTTGGCTCCGATTTGGCCACAGGGGAACTCAGCATTGAAAAACGAGCTGGGGGTATGAAATTTACCTCGATCGGTGGTCCGAAAACTCCCTGGTGCGGCGGCGGGTGGTGGCGGCTGGCTCCTCCAGCGAGGGCTGGCGGCTGGGGTTTTTGTGGTCAGGTGTGGGGGGTTTATTTATACCATTTGCTTTTTAATCACAGCCGTCTATATTGATTTAATCTGGACCGTCCATGGTGATTAAATCTGGACCGTCCGTACTTGATTGAATCTGGGCCGTCCGTGCGCGTGCATCTGGGCCGTCCGTGCGTACGCTTGATCTGGGCCGTCCGTGCGCGGGGACGCATCATGGCCGTCCGATCGCGCGCACGCGGATCGTCCACGTGGCTCGTTCCCGAATCGGCGTGGCCTTGCCACGCGGCAGGTCCTGGATGGGCCAAGGCTGTTGACTGGGTCGCTGATGTGGCGCTGACGGGGGCACAATTTTTTTAAATTACGTTTTTGACCCCCGGGTTTCCGAATTTCTTTTCAAAAATACCCCCAGAATCTAATTTTTCACCCATTTTTTTTAAAATTAATTTTAATTAAATCCAAATAGTATTTTTACCCAATTTTATCATTATTAGTATTTTTATATTCACAAAAATTAATTTAAATTAAATTAAATAAAAAAAATAAATAAAATAGAAAAAATTATTTTGGGTGTTACATAGAATATATGAGTTTTTGTAAGGAGCTCGATAAGAAAATTTAGTATAAAAAGATGCCTTTAAGGGCTAAGATCCAACGCATTTATCTTAATTAGGAGATGTAGAAGATAGTTTTATTTTATTTGTTTTTGCTACTGTGTTGTTTGGAAAAATCTTATTAATAATACTTGTATTCCATTGTCTCATATTTGCATGTATTAGTTGATTAATAGCACTATAACCACTTGTTATATCAGTGTTTAGTTTAAATCCTTCAATTGTTGGATCCAATTATCAAACCATATACTGTTGGTTTTTCAATCTCCTATTAATCTACACTATCTATATTTAGTACTTTCTTATTTTAAGTATTTGGCTTGTATAAGGTTGATCAATGGTTTTTTGACTTCACTCTCAATCTTCCATCACAGTTTTGTTACCAAGGTAAATTTGTACTCCTTTAGCTTTTTGAAACCCGATCCTCCTATGGATTTAGGCTTGTATAAACTGAAGCCATGGGATAAATTTTCGCTTAGATGCCACTAAAATTTTATGATGATCTTTTTCATTTCCATAATAAGTTGTTTAAGCATAATAAATGTAGACATGAGATAAATTGGCATTGGTATTATGTTTAATACTGTTTTGATAACTATTAATATGTCTACATGGGGAAAAAAAACGACTTTTCTAGCCATCCAATTTAGATTTCAATTTGTCAAACACTTGGTTGAAGGTGTCCTTATTCAATTTATTAAATTGGAATAACAATCCCAAGTGCTTGTTACAATCTTCTAAAAGTTTAAACTTGATAACAAATATTAATATCTTAATATTTCTCATTTAACTTGTAGTTTGGGTAAGTAAAGAAAATATTAGTAGCTTTTAGTGGGCAGGCAGCTCAAGGGAAAGTTGCCCTTTTTTAGCCAACCCTATCTGTAACTTATTCATTATTGATGAAATTGTGATCTTTTAAAGGAGGGATACCAAACTTGCTCAAAGAGTATGAAAGTGCATGTGCCACCAGTTAGTTAATAGGTGTTTATGGTACAAGAGTTCATTGAGTATTTTTGCCTAAAAACAAAGTGAGGACTTTCGTTTATTTTAAGATTGTACTAACCATGCACAATATTTTGCAATTGTGACAATTTACTAACCATGCACAATACATAAAAGATAAAACAGACTCTTATGCTTTGATTAATTATATTGTTCAAATGTCGTATTAAGTGAATCAATTAAAGGGGAAAGTTTGAGAAATTCAACGGGATATAAAATCATGATGTGACAATTTACTAACTCTATTCATTTCAATTAACAATCTAACAATTAATTATTTACGTTTTTCAAAAATTTTAAGAATTCATGTCGGAAACATATTTATTTGTAAAATTTTTAAGCATATATAACATATTATTTAATTAAAAATATTTATAAATATTTTAAATTCAAATTTATTTTCTACGAAAATGTGGGACCCACGTGAGGATGTAATGACGTGTGAGGCCCAAATATTCTGTAATTAAAACCTGCTTGGCTAGCCGGTGCTGATAAGGAATTGGGCTGGGCCCAACTGATGCATTTTTACATGTATAGAATTTTCGGTAAATTTATTTAAAAATTTATATTTAATTTTCTTTTTTACTTTGTTTAGTCCATTTCTCGTTAGAAGTTATATATTTTATTATATTTAATTTTTATTATAAAAATTACTCCTCGAAAATAGTTGTTTTATCCTTGTAAAAACTCAAATTTATTTTTCTTGTAAAAATTTGCGGTTCAAACACAAACTGCGGTCTGTCCAGGATATATATATATATATATATATATTTATTTATTTTAAAAAATTAAAGTAAAAGTAAAAAGAAATAAAAAAAAAAGAAAAAGCAAAAAAAAACAGACCCAAAAAACGTGTTCCCATAAACTTGGTGACGGCTGTCCCAACCTCCCAACCTCTCCGCCTTATATAAACCCCCTGTTAAAATCTCTCTACGGCTACCATTTCTATTTTCTGCTTCTACTCTCCCTCTCTCTGCAACCTCCATTTTTCTTCCCTGCAAAACTCTTGCATCCAATGTCGCCCACCCTGCAACTTTCCTCTCTACCTTCTTCTCCTTCTTCTTCATTCTCTGCTTCTAAGGTTTCTCAATCCCGTTCGCTTCTTCTGATGTATCCATCTCTATTTCCTCTGTCAATGTTAGTGTTATTGTTGTTTCTGTACTGTGTTTTTCTTCAACGGCGGCACTCAAGGCACAAGCGTCTTCCCCCTGGCTCAATGGGCTGGCCTTATATAGGAGAAACCCTCAAGCTCTACACTGAAAATCCAAATTCCTTTTTCGCCGTCAGACAAAAAAGGTTCATCCTTTTTTCTAATCACTTTCAATCAATTTATCAAAACATAAACTTGACATTCATAATCTTGTGGTCTATATATATATATATAATCAGAACAAACACACACACACACACACACACAGAGAAATGAAAGATGGGTTGAATTTGTTGAGTGTATGTATAGGTATGGGGATATATTCAAGACCCACATACTAGGTTGTCCCTGCGTGATGATTTCAAACCCAGATGCAGCTAGAAGTGTCCTGGTCAGCATGGCTCATCTCTTCAAACCAACTTACCCACCAAGCAAAGAGAAAATGATAGGACCAGAAGCCATCTTCTTCCACCAAGGTGCCTACCATTCAAGGCTGAAAAAACTGGTGCAGGCCTCATTTTTGCCCTCTTCAATTAGGGACTCTGTCAGTGAGATTGAGCAGATTGTTTTGAGGTTCCTTCCCACTTGGGAGGGCACAACTATCAATACTTTGCAAGAAATGAAAAGGGTATTTTTCAAAATTTCAGAAAAAAAAATAAATACATACTCTTTTTCCTGGTTGATTCTTTAATATTGCCTTGTGAGTGCTTGAATTAATGCCTGCATTAACATGATTAGAAGGAGTCTGATGAGAGGTGTTTGGGATTTTGTTTAGTATGCTTTTGATGTGGCAATGATCTCTGCATTTGGAGACAAACAGGGGTTGGAAATGGAAGAAATTAAGCAACTTTATCAGTGCTTGGAGAAGGGTTATAATTCCATGCCATTGGATCTTCCTGGAACTCCATTTCGCCGAGCAATGAAGGTAGTAGAATCCATGAAACACTATCTGATTTTGATCTTGTTTCAGGAAAAAAAGGATTATTAATTTTTCTGGTTGAATGTGTTTTAAGGCAAGAGAGCTTCTGAATGAAATGTTGAAGAAGATGATAGAGAAGAGAAGGGAAAGTGGAGAAGAAGGTGGGGGATTGTTAGGAGTGTTATTGGGAGCTAAAGATGATCATAACCAGAAGCTTAATAATTATGAGCATCTGCTTAGTGATTCTCAGATTGCTGATAACATAATTGGAGTCATCTTTGCCGCACATGACACAACAGCAAGTGCTTTAACTTGGCTCTTAAAATACTTGCATGACAATCAGGATTTACTCGAAGCTGTCGTGGTAATCACTTGTTTATATACAATATATATACGCATATCTATGTATCTCTGTTTTTTCATTTACTAAGTTGTTTCTTTTTTCAATAAAAAATACAAATTTCAATTTATCATAAACATTACTCATTTCCTGCAGAGGGAACAAGAAAGCACTCGACGCAAAATAGCAGAAGCGGATCGCGTGCTTGCGTGGGATGATACCAGGCGAATGCCATTGACGACTCGGGTATGAAATTATATTAAGAAAATGTTGCACTAAACTGTAGGTATATATATATACTGTTGGAATAGAAAAATAAGAATAAAAGAAGAAAATTAAATATTGATATAAATTTAATTTTTATTAGAATTTCGTTACAGTCTATGATCACTTATCATTTTCCTAGATGGAAAATTTATCACGTGTCAGTTTTTTTTACATAATACATAATTTAAATTAATTAAAATTTTAATAAAAGATAAATAGTAAATTTATTTAATAGGCTTATATAGGCATATAAGTGTAGACGTATATGTACGCATAGATGATGCATGTATGTATTTTTAGTACGTATAGGGAGCTGAGTAGGTAGAGACTGGAATTCCAGGTGATACAAGAGACACTGAGAAGAGCAAGCATCCTGTCTTTTACTTTTAGAGAAGCTGTCCAAGATGTTGAGTTTGAAGGCTACTTTATCCCTAAAGGTTGGAAGGTTTTACCTCTCTTCCGGATCATTCATCACTCTGCAGATTTCTTCCCTCACCCCGATAAATTTGACCCTTCAAGATTCGAGGTACGTACATATATATATATATATACATACATACATACATACATACATATCTATATTTACTTACCTGCATGTTTGTTTTATATTTTGATGAAAATATCTCCAGCGAGACATGATTAAATATTTTATTGTTTTTCGTTAAGTTCATTTCGAGATTAATGTAAAGTTTACATTTTTCTATCTTTCTCTTTCTGTAGATGTATACATGTGTGTATATATATATATATATGTACGTAGAGTTAAATAATGTTTTGAAAGGCAATGATTGATGAAAAAAAGTCTAACACGTGCAGTGTTAACGTTATCTTGTATTCGGCAGAAATATGAGGTTATGAAGAATTGGTTAGATTACTACTGTTTTTCTCTGTGTATGTATGTGTGCGTTTATGTGCATGTATATGTGTATGTATATGTATAAAATTTGGGTGTGTATTTGAGGGGTGTGGGGATATTGATGCCGGAAATGTTTGTGCTATCAGATCACGTGAGTTGGTTTTGTAGGGTACTAACAGGGTTACACATAAATGGTTTTTGGAAGTATATATATATATATAGATAGATAATATCTGTGTGTTAAAAAAGAAAAATTACCAGAGAAATTTGAGTGGTGAAAGATAAAAACGGAAGGGAGCAAATCTAATTTCTGGGTGTGTGGGTGTCTATATATATATATATAAATCATATCTATTGATAGAGTATTATGTATTTATTGTAACAGTAAATATAAATAATATTATTTATATAGAAATAACTAAGGAAGGTAAAATGGAATGAAGCAGGTGCCAGTGAGACCGAACACGTACATGCCATTTGGAAATGGAGTGCACTCATGTCCAGGCAGTGAGCTGGCTAAGCTTGAGATGCTTGTCCTCCTACACCACCTCACCACCACTTACAGGTCTTGCTCGATCTCTCTCTCGATATATATATATATATATTTATATATCTCTCTCCCTCTCTCTCTGACATTTCATGTCATCCTTCATCAATTTCTTTTTTTTTTTATATTATTTTCTACTTGCTTGCTTCTCATCACCTCCTGACGGCACAATTGTTTCTCTTAATCACAAATGTTATATAATATATAATATTATATATCAATATATACTAAAGGATAAGATCTATCCAATTCTTTGTTTTCTTCAAACAAATAATATTCTAATATCTACTGTCTGTCTGCATATGAATGTAACATATATATTATATAGGTGCATGTATGCGTGTCCTGTGGCTGGTGTTCTTGAGACAGGGTAATGGTTCCTTTGATTAACTACTAGGCTGTTATTTTGGTGAAGGTAATGATGGGATCTCTATATATATATATATATATATATTTATATGTGCGTATATATACGGAGAGAGAGAGAGAATTTTTTATCAAGGAAAACAAAAGTAATCTTACCACAATCTTCTGTTTGCATCAAAATCCATATATATCCACTAGAAGTCATTTCTATATATGAAAACCGTTACACGTGCATGGCTTGCATGCATGACATATTTATCAAAAACGTATTTTATTATCTCTTACCTCCTTTCTCCAGAAACAAACAAGCTGTCTAGACCCGGTTAAAAGTTTCTATTCATTTCTTCAAATAAGTTAACAATAATATATAATACATGCCCAATGTGATACAGACAGAGATGATGATCAGCCGCTATCCATATAGATATAAATTGTATGCGGGCAAATTACAATTTACCATAAAGTTTAGTTTTTGTTTTGTTTAATAGGTGGCAAGTTGTGGGAAAGGAGGATGGAATACAGTATGGACCTTTTCCTGTTCCCAAACGAGGCTTACCCATAAAGGTAACGTCAAGGAACAAAAAGGCAAAGCCAATATGATTATCGAGGAAGAAGAAAGAAAGGAGTAGTTATGGTTCTCAACAAAATAACCAAAATGTTATTTCAATGGAGGTTTAAAGAAGCAAAAGTTAATTTTTCCTCCATTTTTTTCATTCTGGTTATATTCAACTTTTTGTTGGGAATTAATTTTTCTTCCCTTTCTTCTTTGTCATGTTCTGTGTAAAAAGCTATCTTGGGTTGTTTTTAAAATTTTTTTTTTTTTGTTTATTAAGTTTGTGTAGGTGGGTCATGATTATGCATTTAGGGTTTTGTAATGTGAAATGTATTTTGCAGAGAAGAAAAATGCAAAAATGCAAAAAAAAAAACAGGAAAGTGACAGAAAAAAGATAAAGAAAAAGAAAAGGAAGGGGGAAAAAAGGAGTTTGTGTTTTTTGAGGATCAAATTTGTGTGGTTTTGTTTTGTGGATGAAATGCAGGGGTAGCCATCAAGAACACAAGATATTTCTCTCTTGTCTTCTTTTCTGGTACACAACCTTGGCCAAGTAAACTTTTTGGCTTCCTATCAACGACAAAAACTACAACTGTACAAGGCATTTGGGTTTATGACAGGTGTCGAATTGGGTAGTGTACGCTGAAATTCCACGTCAGATAGCTGACTTGGGAGCATAGCACTTGAGAAAGACTTACATGGGTGACAAAAAGGTCTAAATGACTTGCGTGAAGGAGGAGAAATATGACTGCCAAGAGTAGATGAATGCTAGTGCATGAACCTCTCTGCCGCTGTAGGAATTTGACTCTCTCCTTGATTTTCTAAGGGTTTTATATCAATCTCAATCATGCAGACACAAAAATTTAGTTCTATGTCATCGAATAAGTGAACAAGATATGATTTTTCATGGCCAATCCAAAACATGGTGTGGATTGTCCGAAGTGTCGAGCAGAAATGAAAACAACTTGAAACAACCAACGATATCATTTTCAAAACATATATGTCGTATATGATGTGCAGAAACAGAGGATTACTTAAAAATGCGTGACTAAAACCTAAAAATGATAATTATTTAATTATACATCTATGAGCTATCAGAAATCCAGTAGATGTTCTTGCTAAAACAAACCTGCAACCTGCAATATTATTCCCGAAACATATACGTCATATGGATGTGGACAAACAGAGTATTAACTTAAAAATGAGTGCCTAAAACTTCAAAATAATAATTATTTAAGTATACGTCTATGATCTATCTGAAATCCAGTAGGTGCGCTCCTAAAACAAACTTGCTTTATCTTAACTCTATATTCAATATTTTACAAGAAGCAAATGAACTGACAGAAATAGTAGTGTTCAAATTGGATAGAACGTAAACGTAGAATAACTTACAAGTAAAGTTTAAAATCGTGTAAGCATTCTTCATGAGATACCACAGACTTAAAAGAAAACATACCACAGAAGCAAGAGGAAAAAGAACCTGGATATTCCCTATGGAGAAACTTTGATTGAAATAACCTCCAAAAGAGGAGCTTTCACCCTTGTATTTAAGTGCATTATACTGGAAAAATGTGCAAAGACATGAAAAAACAAAAAGTAATTTGGCTTAATGGGTTGTCTAAGAACAAAACATCAGACCAGTTCTAAAGCAGACTATCTTTTGCAAAGATCTTAAATTTAGCCAAGCACGTGAGCAGATATGTGGTGCAAAACAAGAACAGGCTGATATATTCCAAATCTTGATGAGTTGGCTACCATGTGCATATGAGGTGGCTTCCATATTTCCAAGGTCATTTTCCTATCTGGGATGTTCAACCCCACAAGGACGTCTGCTAAAACAAATAATCATCAAATGCTCTACAATCATTATTGATCTGTTCCATTACTGGACAGTGCTACGACAAATTTGTTCATCCCATTCCTCCACAGTATAACCTGACTGTTTCATTACAATTCATTTCAGTCACTGACTTAGAGGACGCCAAAACACAAAGCTTCCAGCTGTTACTAGACTGTATTTTCACTTTTTGTGCCATTGATAAATTTATTTCCATAGAACAGACAAGAGACTAATCAGAAGCCAATATTTTTGGAGTTCCATTGCAAGGAACATTCAAATGCCAAGTTGGCATGATGCTGTAATTGATGTTAAGGAAACACCGTTTCATCAAGGAAAAGAATCAAAAGATTCAGATTATTTTAACCAGCATCCACATCGCTCTAATTCATCTAAAATTAAGTAGCAGATGGAGATGTTGAAGCTCAGGTGCACAACTAACAAAACAGCAAAGCCAGCTGGTACCCACCAGGACATAACAACTAATTGTAGTGATCTCACCTAAATTGAGCTTCCTGTATTGTTGAAGAAGCACTTGAACATAAGTAGAAAGAAGTAAGAATTACTCCATAAATCTATATAAGAATTAGTTAGTTTTATCCCTTTTCTAATCTACATTATTTAACCAGTATCCTTATCGCTCTCATTCATCTAAAATTAAGCAACAGATGGAAATGTTGAAGCTCAGACGCACAACTAACAGCAGAGCCAGCTGGTACCCACCAGGACATAACAACTAACTGTAAGTTATTTCACCTAATTGAGCTTCCTTATTGTTGATGAAACACTTGTACATAAGAAAAGAAAAAGTAAGGAATTACTTCACAAATCTATATAAGAATTAGTTAGTATTTTCCCCTTTCTAATCAATATTATTTATCTATTAAAGTATCACAATGAGAAATGAAAAAGTTGATTACAAAGAAATTGTGCACAATGAGAGGCACAGACACTCAACTATCTGCAGAGGCAGCTGGTACCCGATAGGAAAATAACGGCTAAATGTAATTTAAGCTCACCTAATTGAGTTAGAAGAAGTGCAGTACCAGTTGGGCTTTACTCATAAGTTATTATTTCACTTTTTGTTGTATCCAGATCCAATTGCTAAATATGTAAGCATGACACATGCTATATCCAGGCTGAAAAGAAAATATAAGCTTTCACCAAATTTGCAACTACACATGATTAATCAAGTTGACTAAGCATGGTCAGCTAAAGTCTGGGCTCCAATTAGATTCTATGAAGGACCATGTTTTTTGATAAAATGTCAACGACAGTGTTTGTTTTCTAACAAGTCCTACCCATCAATCACTGGGCAATAGGCCCATAAGTTACCTCCTTTTCTCCACTTGTGAAGAATGAGGATTTGAAACTCGGCTGTATCAGCCTTAACTCATAGCCCAAAGATAAAAAAAATTCTAACCCATCATCTTCCCCAACTTCACCTTCTAGGCCTTCCCAAAGTCCTAGCAAGTGGAGACACCCTTCCCTACAAATAACATTACTCATAAAAATTCTATGCCCTGCACTGCTCATTTCTTTTCTACTATCCTATACCCCAGTCAAGTTACTTCTAAAGCTCATTTTTATCTTGCTGGTCAGTCATTCTAAGGTCTCAATTTAGTCTCTGCTGATCTTTCAAAGATTTCACTGGAGCTCACTAACCAGCATCATAAACTATGGTTATAGACTAGTCACAATATCAGAGTAGAACTTTCCAGAAGTTTGAAAATTACAGAATAGAGAACAAGAAGAAAGTAACTACAGTTCTTTAGCTTATTCCCATATTCCCTACTAATTTTTTAAATATTTTTGTGAGTCCATAACCATCACTGTAAACTGTAAACTATTACTGTGTAATTTCAAAAAAAAAAAAAAAAAAAAAAACCATCACTGTAAACTATAGTAAAAGGCTATATTAGAAAGAAAACTATAGTCAAAGGCTGGTTTCAATATCGCCTATTGAACTTTCCTTCAGTTTGAAAGTTATACCCAAGAGTATAGATATAGGAGAAAATAACTAGTAATCTTATAAATGTCCGACTGTCTGTTCATTGTATGGATTTCAATCCAAATGCAAAGGTCACTATGATAAAAGCATGGAACGTAGAAATAGAAAGATGTAAAAAAATGGTCAACAAAAGGTTACTAATTAGTTCACTTTTCATATAATCTACAACCCTGTCATTCACAAGAAGAAATTATTAGTAGGAAAATAACAGCTGGTGATAAGAATGTAAAAGAGTTTTAGGACCAATTGTAAACATTAGGTATGTTACGATGCCAAGACATGGTTTGTGCCTGATGTTTATAAAAATATCAGAAATAATACGGCTTAGCAAAAAGGAAAGGAAAGGAAAAGGAGTGGGGTCAAGATCAGTAAAACATCCCATTGGGGTGGAAGCATACAGCAGACTGAAAAGCACTGATCTGTACTGGATTATGTAGCCAACTATTCATTTGTTATGCAAGCATTTCAAAGATTGTTTCTTTCATCACTGTTGATTCCTACAAAGTCATCATTCTAATTATGGTTAGCTTCCACAATTACTGTTTGTTGATGAATTAAATTATCATATCACAATGCATTTGGAGTTGCTTAAAAAAGGTTCTTAAAGGAGGAGGTGCTTATAAGCTACTTAAACTATTTAGGTGTTAAATTTAAAAGCAGTTGCATACTGGATAAAAATGCTTATCGTAAAAAGCAAGCACTTCTTGTATTTTGGTTTTGAAAAATGCAAACATACAACAATTGAATATATTAAAAAGAAAAAGAAAAGCCAATACTGAAGTGCTTACCAAAACTTAATAAGGTGCTTATAGGCACTTTTTGATAGGTCCCAATCAAAACTGTAAAACAACCTGAGATAGTTTCTGCTTATGGTGAGAAAATACCAAGATTTTTTTGGAAATTCTTTATGTACTTATTGCTGAATTGAAGTGCTTTAAATAGAACTTACTACAACGATATCTTCCTACTTTTAAGGTACTGAATTAACATAAAAGATGCAAGTGGATAAGAGGAGCAGATCACGGGATCTTCCTAGACTGTTTCTGGGTCTGTTTTGTTGGTTGCGGACTGTTCTGCAGATTACTTTTTCAACTGCTTTACTTGGGTGTATAACAACCCAGATATTTCGGGTTGCTTACAGGGATTCTTTGACTGCGTCGGGGTCTATCATTACTCCCTGCCTGAAGAGGAACTTTGTCCTCAAGGTTGATGAATCGGTCCTTCAATTCCTTAGCAATTTCCCAGGTGGCGTCTTCAACGGCTAAGGCCTTCCATTTCTCTGAGTTTTTTTCAATGAATTAGGATCCCTTTTTGATCCAGCGGGTGTCCAAAATTGCCTTTGGGTGGAGAATGATACTGCCTTCTTCATTGGTTAGGGGCAGGTCGGTGGTGGCAGGGGTGGATTCGCCAATTTTCTTTTTTAGCAGGGACACATGGAATACCGGGTCGATGCGGGATGTGGAAGGGAGCTTGAGTCGATAGGCGACTTGATTGATTTTTTCCTCAATTTGATATGCAAGTTTTTGCAGTGCTTGTTTGAAAACGGTTTGCTGCCTATATGGTTGTAACCGGAGAAAGACACACTCGCCTTCTTGGAATTCTATATGACGCCTAGAGGCGTTTGCGATTTGTTGCATCCGGTTATTGGCTGCGTGTAAGTTAGCTTTTAGTTGATTGAGTAGGTCATTTCTAGCTGTGATCTGCTGATCAACTTCGTTTACTGCCGTTGTTCCTTAAATGTAGTGTGGCATAGTGGGTGGAGGTCGTCCATATAAAGCTTGAAAGGGAGTCATGCCAATTGAGAAGTGGTAAGTAGTGTCATACTAGAATTCTGCCCATGGTAGAAGGAGCTGCCATCTATTTGGTCGTTGGTGAGTGAGGCATCGTAAATATTGTTCCACACATCGATTGACGACTTCCGATTGCTCATCGGTTTGTGGGTGATATGCGGAACTCATTTTAAATTCGGTGCCTGACATTTTGAAGAACTCCTTCCAAAAATGATTAATGAAGATGGGATCTCGGTCACTTACGATGGATCGTGGTATACCGGATTTGCTGAGACGATCTATGACTACCAAGATCGTATTTTTACCCTGAGATGAAATCCATTGTTATGTCCTCCCAAACTTGGCATGGGATAGGGAGCGGCTGTAGCAATCCTACTGGTGATAATGTTTCTAACTTGACTAGTTGGCCCACGTCACAAGCGGATACATATTCTTGAATAGATTGGCGCATGGCGGGCCAAAAGAACTATTGAACTAGTCACTTGTAAGTGCGGAGTACCCCTGAGTGGCCTCCCATTTGGGAGTTGTGGTAGGCTTGTAACAGTTGTTGAACAACGTTGGACTTAGGTGGATCGATAATTCGCTATTTGTAGTATATTAGGCCATTTTTATCAGTATATGGACACATCGGGTGATCTCGGGCAAGTTTCTCTAATTTTTGTATGTATGAGTTACTCTTAACTGCTTCCCTGATCTGATCCCATAATGACATGTTGGCTGTAAACAAGGAATCAAGTGTAGGGCCGTTAGCTCGTCGTGATAGTGCGTCGGCGGCCAAATTGTCTTTTCCCGACTTGTATAATATCTCATAATCGTATCCAAATAGTTTAGAGACCTATTTCTGTTGTTTTAGAGCGGTGTTTTTTTGATCCATTAGGTACTTAAGACTTTGTTGATTGGTCTTGATAAAGAATTTCTGTCCCAAGAGGTAGAGCTGCCAGTTTTGAATGGTTATGACTATGACCAACATTTCCTTGACATAGGTAGAGCAGGATAGTTTGGAGGTGCCTAAGGCTCGGCTCATATAGGCAATAGGCTTGCCATGTTGGATGAGCACGGGCCCAATTTCGTTCCCGGAGGCGTCGGCCTCAATGGTGAATGACTCATTGAAATCTGGAAGTGCCAAAGTAGGTGTGGAGGTCATGGCTTTTTTGAGTTCTGTGAATGCTGTCTCAGCCCCCTCGTCCCATTGAAAGGATCCTTTCTTGAGCAAGTTTGTCAAGGGCTTGGCTATGAGCCCGTAGTTTTGCACAAACTTTCGGTAGTAACCAGTAAAGCCCAAGAATTCTCGTAGTTCGGTTAATGTTGTGGGGTTTGGCCAATTGAGCATTTCTTGAATTTTTCCTTGATCCACTTTTACTCCCTCAGGTGTCACAATATAGCCTAGATATTCCAGTTTCTAACTGCCGAAGACACTTTTTTTTTTGCTTGATAAAGAACTGATGTTGTCTCAATATTTTAAAAACTTTCCTGATATGTGATAAGTGAGTCTCCCAGTCGAGACTATATACCAAAATGTCATCAAAGAAGACTAATACAAATTTTCGTAAGTATAGACGAAAAATAAAATTCACTACAGCTTGGAATGTAGAGGGTGCATTACATAGTCCAAAGGGCATTACTAGACATTCGCAGTAGGCGTTGTGTGTCCGGAAAGTTGTCTTGTAGATGTCTGATGGTTGCACTCGGACTTGATGGTAGCCCGCAGTGAGGTCTAAGTTTGTAAAATAAGCTGCTCCGTTCAATTCATCCAACATATCTTCCACCATGGGAATGGGGAAACAATCCTTGATGGTGACAGCATTGAGGGCGCGGTAATCTGTGCAAAACCGTCATAACCCATCTTTTTTTCTGACCAAGAGAACAAGAGAGGAGAAGGGGTTGGTTCTTGGGTGAATGAGCCCAGAGTGGAGCATTTCATTCACTTGTTTCTCTATCTCTGCCTTCTGAAAATACGCGTAGCAATATGGCTGGTCATTGATGGGTTCAGTGCCATTTTGAGAGGAATTTGGTGTTCAATGTCTCTTTGGGGTGGCAGCTGTTTTGGTTCCCAGAATAATTCAGAAAATTCCTTCCATATTTCCTATAATTCTTTTCTGTTGTTTGGTGGTGAGACTTCATGATCTTTTGTGAAACAAATAGCATACGCGGAGTATTGGCTGGGAATAGCCCGATTGATTTCCGCCATTGAAGCGACCTGCAGGGAGGGAGGTGATTCGAGGCCATGGAGCAACCTTGGTTGGTTCTGCCATTGAAACTCCATTGTTGACTTCTTCCAATCGCAAGCTAC
>NW_019014611.1:564313-585004 GCF_000150535.2 Carica papaya
AAGCTGTTTCAAAACTTAGTAACTCCTCTGTTAGTTGTTGGGTTGTTTCTTTCTTCCTTTAATATAGGTGGTCGTAAACTGAAGCAGGTAATCTTATTCTCCTTGGTTTCAGGATATCATGGTTCTTTACTCTTCACCTGATAAAATTGAACTACTTTTTGACTGGCACATACCAAGGCTCTCTTTTTGTTTTCACTGCTTGCTTATCATGTAAAATACTGAATTTCTAATATGGAATGTTTTTTACTAATTAAGTTGTTTATCGCATATTTTACTTGTTTATATTAGAAAATCTTGAACTTAATTTGTTGAGTTACATTCAGGAACTCGTTCTACGATACATTTGGTTAATGTAGTAATGAAATGTGTGCTTCGCTATCTGTTGTACTAATGATCAATAAGAAATGTGCAAATGCAGAATAAATGAATAAACTTTTCCATGGGTGGGGCTAACTATGACTTGAATTTAATTAATTGGATGCCTATACCTGGGACTAGAGAGGGATGGTTTGATAGCTCCATCTGATTTTGAAAGCTTGAGAGGTTTAATTACTTTTCAATCTACAAACCATTCATAATCTGTGGAACCATGTTTGATGTATCATTTTTGTTCTTCTCCTTTTTCTTTTGGTTCTGGCAGGAAAATGATCCAGTTCATTTCTTTCTGTGTATTTTTCCTCATGCTCTTTAATTTTGTTTTGCAGATTAGTTTCCAGGAGTTCAAAAACAAGCTTCTGGAACCTGGCTTAGTGGATCACATAGTTGTTTCTAATAAAACAGTAGCGAAAGTGTATGTTAGGAGCTCATCACAGAATCAAACAGGTGAGGATGTTGTTCAAGGCCCTGTAAGTGGTAGTTCTTCAAGAGGACATGGAGGTGAATGTGAATACTACTTCAATATTGGTAGCGTTGAATCTTTTGAGGAGAAGTTGGAAGAAGCCCAAGAAGCATTAGGAATAGACCCACATGATTATGTTCCCGTCACATATGTTTCTGAAATGGTTTGGTACCAGGAACTGTTAAGATTTGCGCCGACACTGTTACTCTTGGGATCTCTCATATATATGGGCCGTAGAATGCAAGGAGGATTGGGTGTTGGTGGTGGTGGCGGACGGGGTGGCAGGGGAATCTTCAACATTGGAAAAGCACATGTGACAAAAGTAGATAAAAATGCCAAGAATAAGGTTAATTTTTTTCTCTACAATTGGTAATCCTGGTCGCTATGTTTTTATGCCCTCATTTTGATGGTTCTACTCTATCTTTTGAACGCTATGCCTACAAAATTCTTCCCTGGAAGAGCTACGCAAGTTCCTTTTTTCACTCTCACTTTCTTGTCTCTTTTTGTTGTTTTCCAGGTCTATTTCAAAGATGTAGCTGGCTGTGATGAGGCAAAGCAAGAAATTATGGAGTTTGTGCACTTCTTGAAGAATCCAAAGAAATATGAGGAGCTGGGAGCAAAAATTCCAAAAGGTGCTCTTTTAGTTGGCCCTCCGGGAACAGGAAAGACCCTTCTGGCAAAAGCAACTGCAGGGGAATCGGCTGTGCCATTTTTATCTATTTCTGGTTCGGATTTCATGGAAATGTTTGTTGGTGTTGGACCATCTAGGGTGAGAAACTTGTTTCAAGAAGCAAGGCAATGTGCTCCTAGTATAATATTTATTGATGAAATTGATGCAATTGGTCGAGCAAGGGGGCGTGGAGGCTTCTCAGGTGCCAATGATGAACGCGAAAGCACACTTAATCAACTTCTGGTAGAAATGGATGGTTTTGGAACTACTTCTGGAGTTGTTGTGCTTGCTGGCACTAATAGGCCTGATATTCTAGATAAAGCTTTATTAAGGCCTGGTCGGTTTGACCGCCAAATTACAATTGACAAACCTGATATTAAGGGCCGCGATCAAATATTTCAAATATACTTGAAGAAAATCAGACTTGATCATGAGCCATCATATTACTCTCAGAGGCTTGCAGCTCTTACTCCAGGTTTTGCTGGAGCAGACATTGCAAATGTTTGTAATGAGGCCGCTCTTATTGCTGCCAGGAATGAAGGAACAGAAGTCAAGATGGAACATTTTGAAGCAGCAATTGACAGGATAATTGGTGGTTTGGAGAAGAAGAACAAGGTAAAATTTTCTGGTCAGCTGTTACCCTGCACATATTCTTTAATTTCTTAATTCCATGTGACCGTTCTTGTTTGAGTTTGTGTGTGTTTATCTCACTGTACATAATCCGCAGATGATTAAAAAGGAGACTGAAACTTCATCTTTTTGGGCTTCATTAAAAAAAAGTACCGAGCATAAAGTTATCTGATCTCTCTGTTTGACAGGTAATAAGCAAGTTGGAACGCCGAACTGTTGCCTACCATGAATCAGGTCATGCTGTTTCTGGCTGGTTCTTAGAACATGCTGAGCCCTTGTTGAAGGTAACCATAGTTCCTCGTGGTACAGCAGCTCTTGGGTTTGCCCAATATGTTCCAAATGAAAACCTTCTCATGACAAAGGAACAGCTATTCGATATGACTTGCATGACCCTTGGTGGAAGAGCAGCTGAACAGGTAGATACAACATTCTTAACTCCGTGAATAGTGGATATAACCTGAAAACTAAGTGGTAATGAGGGTGATTTCCTTCTTCCGATGCAGGTTCTGTTGGGGAAAATCTCAACAGGTGCTCAAAATGACTTGGAGAAGGTGACAAAGATGACTTATGCGCAAGTAGCCATATATGGGTTCAGCGAGAAGGTGGGTCTGCTCTCATTCCCTCAAAGAGAGGATTCATTTGAATTGTCCAAGCCCTACAGCAACAAGACAGGGGCAATCATTGACAGCGAAGTGCGAGAATGGGTAGGGAAGGCCTACGAACGCACTGTCCAACTTATCGAGGAACACAAAGAGCACGTTGCACAGATTGCAGAGTTGTTGCTTGAGAAGGAAGTGCTTCACCAAGATGACCTGGTTAGGGTTTTGGGCGAGCGGCCATTCAAGTCAGTTGAGGTAACAAATTATGACAGGTTTAAGCTAGGATTTCAAGAGGAAGAGAATAAGAGTGAGGAGACTCAAGAGAGTAGAACTGTAGAAGATGATGGATCATCTTCTTCTTCTCCTCTGGAACCTCAGGTAGTCCCTACTTAATAAATGGGAATGTCGTGATTTGTACATTAACCTACTAAAATGTTTTCCAGTTTTCTTTTAAATGAACAGATTTGTAAAATTCCCTTTACCATTTCCTTCCTCTAGCCAAACTATGAAGAAGTAATTTAATTTCTTGATGGGTTCTACTCTTGTATGTAAACTGAAGGTTAGAGCCCTTGCTTCTTCCTGTTGGTTAATAATAATTAAAAGAAAATTTTGGTGACTTGGGAATTTTCTATATGTACATTTTAACCACTTCAAGGTTCTGTCTTCCTCCAGGTACTTTTCAAAATGCAAGCAACTTACTAGAATTAAAGTCCTTAATGGTGTTGAATTAGTTGTAAATAATTTATGTATCTGCCTCCACAAATCTACATATGAATATCAACTGGGTCGTCCAAAATCAACATACTGACCCACAAGAGAAAACATTGAATTGAATCTTATATATTCAACAAATTTTTATTTTCAACTGATGTGACATACAATTATTTCTTGTGGTGGATGACAAAGGAAAATTCAACTGGCCGTGTGCTGAATTGGTGGTCTGTCAACACTTTGCTCTTGCTCTTTTTATGTATAGTAAGTCAAAGAGTATCTTATTGGGATTTCTTTCATAGTTTAGGACCTTGTAAGTGTTCATTAAAACAGTCCAGTGTGGTATTTTATTGATCAAAACTTTCTCTTCACAAAAAATGTTTTATGATTATCAACTTTTTTACATCTTAATTCTTATGATGTAACAATTGGTAAATCATGAATGGACCACATGAAATGAGAGGTCTGAGTATCTCATCTGCCTAACTTGAACTATTAAAAGTAATCTGTAATAAATAGGAGTAAACTAATTAAAAGTGATGAATGATGAATGTATATAGTTGCACATATATATATATATATATATTTATTTATAGCAAAGAGCATATGCGTGTATGATTTTGCATATATACATTAATATCGTTGATATAACCAAGTGCTTAATATGGAAATTAAAGGAAGGGGTATGGTTTCTCCACTTCCAATAATATGTGTGGTTCAGCCAACAAAATATCTCTCGTGTAAATATGTTTAAATATATATATATATATATATATATATATATTGATGCAGTGAAACATCACATTCCACCACCACCATTTCTTTTTTGTAGTGATGGTGAGTACTGTCATCATCTTTTAAAACCCTGATTTATTTTTATGCACAGACAATGACAATTATTATACAAAACACCTACTTAGTACAAACCATGACATAAAAATAAATTAATACTAATAAAAATTGATCTGTTTGTTACTAATTCAGCTAAATATTTCAATATTTATGATATATATATATATATTAGAAATTGAAAAAAAATAAAAATAAAGTATTATGATATATATCTCATAATCACTTTCAATTATTTTACCAACTTAGAATTAGATATTAGTTTTACTTGGTCATATTAGGTTGGCTTGTTTATTATTGCCACGAAAAAGGTAATTTTGTTCGGCTCGATTTCGTATCAATCGAGTCTAACCTAGTTTTATATTGTCAAGTCAAATGGGTCCTTAAGTTCGGGATTTGAATTTTAAATTACTTTGATATTTTTAAAATATTATTAATTTTAATTTTTAATTTTTTTTTATAATCCATCTCCAAGTACAAATTAATATAGTGTTGCACTCTTAAAATTATGTAAGAAAAAAAATTAATCTCAAATACCCAAAAATTCAAATTAAAAGGTGTAATATGAAATGTGAACAATCTAAAAACTGTACCTAATAAATTACCTGCCCAATAAAGATGTGAACGGCGTGAGTTTAGCCAACCGCACGAGAATTATGACATTAAATTATTACTTTAATGGCAGCACTAATCAAAGTAATACTGCTCATAATTTAATTATTAATATTTAATCTGCTTCCTCACGTGCTGTTAATTAAAAAAATGACTCCTTCTATTGTATTAATTAAACTATCAAGACTAGCTTTTTATTTAAATTTAATAGTAATGGCAATGCTTTTTTTTTTCTAAAATAAATCTTTTGAATATTGAAATATTCATTTATTAATTTAATTTTTTTTAATTAAATTATCATTTGCGACAGTAATTATTATTTTTTAATTTGAAGAATAAAAAATAATATCTTTAGTTATTTTCTTATTAAAATATTTTGAAGTACGTGTAGGTTCCTTACAATATAAGCAATATATATTTATTGAATTGTCATATATACATGTGATTATGTTTTGTTATATGCTTGGTTATATAATTTTTTAGATATTGATTATTATTGTCTAATAACAATTACCATGTTCATTTTAAATTTTTATTAAAAAGCAAGAAAAAGAAATTTCAAAATTTGCTGGTTAAATTTATTGAATTTACTTAATATATATGCTCGTGAAATTTTATTTTTATTTTTAATTTAAATTAAAGCTTGACATGGGAGCTGAGTCAGAAAGTTATGGCTCCCCCCCCGAGTCATCAACTGAATTTGATTTATTTTTCATACCTCTGACCCAATTAAAAGAAAGCAGGTAAGAAATACCTGAGTTTCCACGTAGATGCTTCTATTGGTTTTCTATATAAACCCACCATCTCCCCACCTCATAATCCATCTCTTCATTACATTTCTCTTCTCCAACCTCCGTTAATTTCGTTTCATTAAGCTCTCAGCTCTGCTCGGCTTTTATATTCAGCTTTTTTGAGGTTGGCATTCTGCAATTCACTTGTTTTTTTCTTCTTTCTTCTTGTTTCTATCATAATTTTTAGTGATAGTTTTCGTCTTCTCCTTCTCTTTTTTCCTGGCAGTTTCTTTAGTAGGAAAAAAAAATGGAGTATGAAAACCAGTACAACAACTCTCTAGGTTCTCCAAGATATGATTGTCTTCTTTTTGGTGAGAAAATTTACTTGTCTGGTCATCATCACCTCTTTCTGAAATCTAACTTTTTTTTTTTTTTTCTTTTCAGACTTGGATGATACCCTTTATCCTCTGAGTTCTGGTTTGTCCAAAGCATGTACTAAGAACATCGAAGGTAACAAAATAATATTATATATATGTATATATTTGTACAATTTTCTTGTCTCTGGAAATTTCTGCAGTTTTTTGGACGAGAAGTTTAGGAAATCCCAATTTTCTTCTCTTTTTTGGTTGTAGAATTTATGGTTCAGAAGCTGGGTATAGAGGAAAGCAAAGTTTCAGAGATAAATCAAGTGTTGTACAGAAATTATGGGACGTCAATGGCTGGTCTCAAGGCAATTGGCTATGATTTTGACAATGATGACTACCATAGGTACTCCCTTTTCAAATCTGAGACTTCAAACCCTTTTTTTTCCAGAAAATGATCAAGTGAATGATCTTGATTTTCTTTTTTCTCTAAATTTCAGTTTTGTGCATGGAAGATTACCTTATGAGAATCTGAAACCTGATCCTGTCCTGAGGAGTCTCCTTCTTAACTTGCCTCTTCGAAAAATTGTAAGTTTGTTTCCTCGCCTATTCAAATTTCTCAAAAATCTTGGAAAGTTGGAAGTTCATAAACGGAGTATTCTGATTGTGAAATAGGTTTTCTCAAATGGAGATAAGGTACATGTGGCCAAAGCTCTAGCTAAGCTTGGATTGGAGGATTGTTTCGAAATGATTATATGTTTCGAAACACTTAACCCCGGCGACAAAGATACTGGCAATCCTTCCGATTCAGATGAACTCCAAAACACCAGCACTGAATTTCTCAATGGCACCAATCATGATTCAGCTCTCCTAAGGACTCCAATCGTGTGCAAACCATTCGAAAAGGCGTTTGAGCAAGCTTTCGAGATTGCTAAAATCAATCCTCAGAAGACAGTAAGACTAATCAAATCCATAATCATCCATAATTACTAGTATTGGAATGTTAATTTGAACTTTCATAAGTCTAATTTTCTTTCTATTTTTATAGTTATTTTTTGATGATAGTATCCGGAACATCCAGACAGGGAAACTTATGGGTCTGCATACTGTTTTGGTACGTCTATATTTTTTTTTTTGAATCAACTAAGACAAATTATTCGTCATAATATTGATACGTGAGTTATATATATTAATGGATTAAATTTTTACGGGTGACAGATCGGAACTTCTCGGAGAACAACCGGAGTTGATTACGCGTTGGAGAGCATCCACAACATCAAGGAAGCATTGCCCGAGCTATGGGAAGAAAGCAGCAAGAAATCAGAAAGAGTGAGGTATTCAGGGAAGGTTGCAATTGAGACCTCAGTTACAGCCTAATAACTTCCTGTTAGATACAAAAATAATATTATTGTAAAGTCGAGTGTGACTGACACGAATCAAACTCGAGCCTTCTTGTAGAGAAATCGAGAGGCAATTACTATTACCATATGATTTTGATTATTGTATTTACTACATGTAACTTTCAATTATTAGAAGAAAAAGTTGTTTACCTTGATGTTAATATAAAATTATATATGTATTCTATATCATATTCTAATATCAAGTATAAGAACATCTTACACTAAAAAACAAAAAAATTAAATATGCCAATCTTAATATATTAGCTAAAAACAAAAAAAAAATCCAAATTTGCTTGCCTATTTTTGATATTAGTAGATACATTAAATTAAATTAATTTTGTAATTCTATAAAATAGAAAAAATGAAAAAAAAAAAAGAAAATCATACAATAAGTGATTTATATTAATTTTATGTTTAATTCGGGTTAAATTGTTTTTGTAATTCATTCTGTGATATATGGAAGTAGAAATTTATGAATGTATGGTTAAAAATATTAGTGAAGTTAATTTATTTTTATACCAAATATATAAATTATAACTAGTCTATGTAATATTAAATAACTAATATCTAGTGATTTAATTTAAATAAAATAGACATAATCTAATAATTTTGAACCCATTGATATTGAATGTTATTTTTTTTTTTTCATTGTAATTAAAAGTAGAAAATTTATATGAAATTAATTAATTTCGTAAGACATAATCCTAAAAATCAGATCCTACTCTAATTAAAAATCAAAACAACATTTATTTATTGCCGAAATATTAATCTTAATTAAATTGAGCTATAGTTAATTAATTAATTAATTAATTAAATCATTAAGAATTTTTGAAGTATAAAAAACAGCATTATCTGTCACGTTGAACGTTGGAATTAATGCAGTGGTGATCTTTTCCTTTAGTTAGAGGCATGTGATTCACTACCCACAATGAAGGCAAACTTATTTTAATACAAAGAAACCAATAATTAGTGGCTTCCCAAATATTCGCTTCATATCCAAATCCAAGGGGATAAAATTTTAATTTCATTTTCAAACTCTAATTTAAAATTCGATAATCGATATATATCTATATATACACACACACACACACATACATATTTACATGCTGTATTTGGTTAAAATATTAATCAATTATATTATTATAAAGTAAAACCATTAATAACACGTGTGAATTTTTTATTCTTTTTATATTTAACTATAAAAATAAAATAAACGTATTAATATTTCTTTATTTTTAAAATTATTTCGATTATTAAAAATTTTTAAATTTTTTTATTTTAATAATAAATATAAAAAGAGAACAAATTATTTTATATGTAGAAGAAGAAAAAAAAAATTGTCGTGTCCCAAAATTAAAACTAGTGAACCGAAAGTTCTAGTACTTTTAACTTGAAGCGAAAGAAACGTGGCAAACCGCGTCGCGATTATGAGGACGTCATCTGTCACGTCAGTTCACACTCCATAACCTATAAAATCAAACACGTGTCAGGTTCAGAATTCCTCTCGGAAAGAGATCTACGTGGCTGTTTTCGATTGGCCCACGTAAGTCCCGACGTATTAATTATTTTCCGGTCTCCTACGAGACTTTTTTTTTTCAATCGAAGTCGAAAAAATAAACTGCACGTGATTTGTCCGTCTTTTTCACTCAACGCCATCTATTAAAAGCCACCACTCGTCTTGCTTTAAACTTCCCTCTCTCTCGCTTTTTCCTTTCGCTTTGCGTTTCATTTACAGTCTCTGGCGTTTTACAGCGTCCTCCGCCATCCCTATCCAGTTTGGGGTAATAATTTCTTCCCCCGGGAAAAAAGAAAAGGAAAACTTCATTCAATTTCAATGTACATTTTCTGTTAACTGTAATTTATTCGATTGAATCATTTCTGATTGAGTTTGGATTTCTGTTGTGTTTTTTTTTTTCGGGTTTGTAGTTTTCTCCAAGTGTTTTGGATCACAATGGAATACGAGGGAACGATCCAACAGGATTCAAACACAAAATATGAATGTCTTCTGTTTGGTAAGATTTTCCCGAAAATCCCATTTTCCGGGAAGACTTGTGAACAATGTGCTTATTATTTACTTAATTTATGAATTTTTTCTTCTCATTTTCCAGATCTAGATGACACCCTCTATCCTCTTAGTTCTGGTTTGGCAGTGGAAGTTACCAAGAACATTCAAGGTTTTCTACACGAAGAACTCCCTTATTTTTCTCTTTTGATTGTCCCTTCATTTCGTCACTGAAGATTATCATTGATTTTTGTCTCTTTAAATAAATTATAGAATACATGCTTAAGAAACTTGGCATAGAGGAGGAGAAAGTCCCTGAACTTTGCGTTTCACTTTACAAGCATTACGGTACAACATTGGCTGGTCTGAAGGTATGATTTTCGTGTCTGTTGAATTTTTTCTGCCAGTGTTTAGATCTAGAGATGTTTAGTTAATGAATTGGTTGATTTGTTTTTCTCTTTAGGCAATAGGCTTCAGCTTTGACCCTGATGACTTCCACAGGTACTGCACTGGATTCCCCCTTTTAATCTAATACTGATTTTTATTTGCATATATCCAGTATTATAGATAACAAATTGTCCCTTTCTCTTTTTTAAAAAAATTATAATTTTGTATAAGTCAAAGATGGAGATTGATGTCCATTTCTTATATAATAGAGATCTCATGAACTGTAACCTTTACAGGGAAGTTCATGGGAGGTTACCCTACACAATGCTAAAGCCTGATCCTGTGTTGAGAAGTCTTTTACTCAGCCTGCCTCAGAGGAGGATTGTGAGTTTTTTTTGTAGAACTCACAAGTAATTTCTTTTTTATTTTTTTGACAAAAGAAAATTGAGGGTAATTCTGATATATGATATTTTTGGTCAAGGTGTTTACAAATGCAGACAAGGCTCATGCAGCAAAAGTGCTTGGTGGGCTTGGATTAGAGGACTGCTTTGAAGGAGTTATATGCTTTGAGACTCTAAATCCCTCCAACAAAGACAATATTGTTTCAAGCTTTGACAACAGCAATTATGATAATGGTAACTATCACAAGAGCCCTAATGCACAACTGCCCAAAACTCCAGTTATCTGCAAACCTTTTGAAGAAGCATTCCAACAAGTCTTCAAGCTTGCCAATATTAGCCCTCAAAAAACAGTAAGACATTTACTCATGTTCTTTGTCTTTCATAATTTTTCCTGAAATAAGGAAATTTATTGAGAAAATACTCATGCCTTCATCGCAAAGCAATTAAACTCAATCCCGCTTACAAGTTAATCTTGTTTCTTTGTAGACGGAGTGTTTATGATTTGCATTTCATAACATTTTTAGAATTTAATATAGGTTTTTTTTAGTAAAGTTAGTGTATTTAAGATATTGTCTTTGTCATCCAGTTGTTTTTCGATGATAGTCTCCGCAATTTACAGACTGGCAAACTCATGGGTCTTCACACTGTGTGGGTAAGCTTCTGTTTACTGAAACTATGAGTAAAAAATTTCCTTGATGAAGTGGAGTACTTCTTACGGTACATTAATGTGAAATAAATGCAGGTAGGCAATTCTCACAGAGCTGAAGGTGTGGATTTTGCCTTAGAACACATTCACAATATCCGGGAAGCGCTTCCTGCGGTCTTTGAAGCAACTGAGAAGGCTGAAGAGATCAGATATTCGGGAAAGATTTCTATTGAAACTACAGTTAGAGCTTGATTCGTTAGTCCTCTGACAAGAAGAATATTAGGTTTTCTGGTGTTTCAGAAAAAGATAACCTTCTATTCTTGAGACAATGTAATCATAATTTGGGACTGTTTCTCAGTTTGTAGTCAATAATAAAACATCTTCTTGCTCAAGCAAATGTTGCCTTCTGAGCTGCAGACTTAAATCCCAATTTACATCAAGAATTCTCATTTTTAAGTATAATTGATTAGTTTGATGAAAGATTACTGACAGAGGATAAAGAGAAAATGAAACCTTTACCATATCCATCATCAATATGATTTTCTCACCATCAAGCATGCTGTCAATATCTACAATTATTGCCTATCCAAAAGAAAAAAAAAGGTGGAATGTAAGGAGCTACACCAAGATTAGCTCTTCAATGAATACTTCTTCCCCGAAAATGCCTGGAACTTTGGTTCCTTGGCTTTTTGAGTCAGCTCTTGATTGATCTCCTTCCCGGCAACCTACGGTACAGGATAATTTTTGAGGAGTTAATAAGCAAGAACACCACTTTTGATATGAGGAAATATGATGACCAAGCTTATGTTGACATACGTTGGATATTTCTTTTCCAGTCTGGTTTGATTCTTTTGAGATCTGGTTTGCATTTGAACCGAACACAAGTTTCCCAGAATGTAAGCGTGAATTGGAACTTGATGACTTTGAATCAGCAGTTATATTGTCAGCATTTGGTTGTTGTTGCTCCAGCACAGGCAAGGTAGATGATGCACTTGGCTGTGTAGAGGGTTTGCCATCTAAGCGCCTTGCAGAACCAGTGAATGGGCTGAACCTGGCAATTTTTCTGGCTGGTTCTTCTTGAACTGAAATGTTGAAGTTCAAGGGAGTTTCTCAAAGAATGTTAAGTGTCTTTTAACACCTCTTTATTAGGTATACCGATGAGAGAGAACTAATAACTTGAAGGAACCCTAGAAAAACACATAAACAAATAATAATTAAATACAAACCTTCAGGAGGTGTCTTCCTTGAGCAAACAGATGGTGCTGTTTTCTCAGTTTCTTTATAGTCAAGAGGAGGAGCAAAGTCCACTTCGCAGTCTGTTTCAATAATACTAATGGCAGAGGAGGGTTTTGTTTCCACTATGTCAATATAGTACTTCTTATTGTTGTAAAGGACCATTATTGTATCACCGCTGGTTAAGCAAGAGTAGCTCCTCAATGTAGTCTCTAAGCTGAAAATAAAATAGGAAGAAAGTTAAGAAGAAACAGATTCAGATAAAACATTTTAATCCTGTAGACACCAACTAGGAAATGTCTGAAGACAAACATGGCCTTGGGGTTGGAGATATCCAAAAAGTCCTTCGTATGGGGCTGCAACTTCACATAAGTTCCCTTCGCTAAACTGGCATTCCTTACGTGCACAATATCTCCCTCTTGCAGCAGCATGTTCTCCATCATCTGTCAAACAAAAGAAATCAAATAAGAAGCAAGATGATATGAAGCTCACATACATAAATGATGAGCATCTGTATGTATACACGCGAATTCTGTGTGTGTATATGAGAGAGAAAGAGAGGGCATACCCAGTATGGTAAGTATACTAAGCCCTCATCTGCAATGAACTCTAGAACACCACAGTGGGTAACTTTCTCAGCAGAAGGATTACTTAGATTGAATAACATTGGGTAGTCAATATGCATAGAAGCTGGAGAGCACAAGTTTGATATTGTAAAATTAAAGCCTGGGATTAGAATAAGGAGAAGCTGCAAAATTAAATTTTGCTGCATCGACATGAAACAACTTACCAAGGCAGTCTAGAGCTGAGGGAGGCATAATAACTGAAAAGAGGGACAATAGGTCTAATTAGGAATCAATTCTAAAGTCCTTAGAACAACTTCAGAATTTTCCAAAAAGAGATCATATCAAAAGAACGTGGTCAAGAAGGGAAAAACATACTTTTGTCACCCTTTTCCAAATGTGGCTGCACATGTTTAAAAATTACAATCCATAAATAAAGGATCTGATATAAAAGGAAAGAATGAAACACTAATGGAAGTGTTATTCCAAAGACCAATATAAGGCATAAGAATGGACTAAACATGCTTATATCACGAGAGATTGATCATTGCCTTCTTCAATGGCAAATTACCCTTTAATAGAGTTAAAAGCACAATACAAATCAAATTCTAGTATTGCTACACACACAAGCTAGCTTCTAAAAACAGATTAGTAGATTGTATCAAATCCTTTGCATAATGCAGTATTTATTCAGGATATACTAAAGATAGTTCCCTCACCTTATCAATGAAAGACACGGGATAACAGCGGTACCGCCGCCTAAATACTGAATCACTGTCCTCCATGTTAGCCTGAAATCATTAAAAACTAATGATCAAACCAATTCAAAACAATAGAATTGAAAACAAAAGCTATGAAACCAGTAAAATTAACTCTTAATAAGAGAAACTATTGACGGTTGTTTATTAAATGATAAACCAAAGAGTCACCACTTTCTAGTCAATATTTTTTGAAAAAATCCAATCAGATTTCGACGATCAAACTCAGCAAAAAGCCAACAAGAAAAGATTAACTAATCACATATCATGATTGATCACCCAGAGAAAAAAAACGAAAGGCTTATACCCTGTTGAAAGAGATCCTAGAAATCTGGCAAACACATCTCAAGACAACAGAAGAATTAGTTCTTACCGGAGCAGAAAACAAAAACCCACATAAAAAAATCCAAGTCGTGATAAATCAAAATCAAATAACAGTAAAGTCAAATCCCATGTAAAAGAACCCACTGAAGATTATTTTTAACAAAAACACCGCAACCGCTATAAAGAGCTAAAAAAAGAACCAGAAAAAAGGCAGGCAGGGTTTAGTGCATTAATGGAAGAAACTAAGGAAAAAGGAAAATGGAGATCAAATCTAAAACAGCAATGTCGAAAACTAACAGAGGGGTTTTCGTTTTTAATGCTTACTGCAAGATTGGATTTTACTTTTTCTTGTTTTGGATCAAGAAACTGATTAAAGTGGAGGGCTGGGATTGAGGACGAATGATGAAGATGATAGTTACACCGTTTTGTATCCTCCTCTTTTTCTCTCCGGAATGGAGCTCCGCATACTGGGGGGTGGGACTCTCTACAGAGTGGAGTGAGATTTTGGGAGGGTCGGTTCTGATACTTTTTTATAAAGAATAAACTAATCATTTCCTTATTATATTATTTATTTTTATTTAAATTAATTTTTTTATTTTTAATTTTTTTATTTAATCTCCTTTTTTTATTAAATATTAATATTATTAATTTATTTATTTATTGAATATACATTAAATTTTATATATCATAAATTTAAAATACATTAATAAATTTGATACTTCATATTTAAATTAACTGTGTTAGTAGTTAATAATAAAGAATTATTAAAATAAATAATTTTTTAAAATATAAAAATTAATTTAATCAAAAATTAAGTTACAAGAATAAAAATAAATAATATAAATAATGAATTATTATTTTAAAGTTTTAATAAATATATATATTTATTCACTAAAAACCCTTTTATATAGGTTTTCCTCTTTTTATTTTTGCCATAAGTTGCACAAATTGAACTTAGAACTCAATTTGTAAATTGCCCAAATTAAATTTGAACTCCAACCACAATAGAAAATAATTACCCAATTAACATTCGAATTATTGATAATACTATTATTTTCATTTTTAAAAAAATATATATAATTTTACAGTTATTATCATAAAATATAAAATAATTTTCTTTTGGGTATTTTATAAAATTGTATATTTATGTATGTGTAGATAAACATATATTAAAAAAATATTTCAATCTATTCTATAATTCCTTTTTTTTTTCCTCGTGGGATGTAGGGACGGTTGCATATTCCTTTTTGTGTCTTATAAAGTTTTGATTATTTTCAAAATATTTTAATTGAATTAATCAAATCTATCATCTGTAAATTTATAATCACCAAGTTGTTAATATTCTCATTATGTAAATTTTAATAAATTAATTTTTTTATGTATAATATTCATTTGGCAGATATTAACAACAATTATTAATATAAATATAATTATGTCATTTTATATAATTACAATATTTTGAAATAATTGATAATAATTAAATATTATTCATCATGATATCTTGAAAGGCCTACTAATTTTTTTTTTTAATTTTATTATTATTATTAATTTTATTTAGTTTATTTTATAATTTTATTATTTTAATTAATTAATTTAATTTAATTTAATTTTTTTTAATAAAAATAAAATTAATAATAATGATAAAATGAGGTAAAAATATTATTTATATTTAATTGAAATTGATTTTGGAAAAAATGGGTAAAAATTAGGATTCTGTGGGTATTTTTGAAAAGAAAATCGGAAACCGGGGGTCAAAACGCAATTTAAAAAAATTGTGCCACGTCAGCGCCACATCAGCAGCCCAGTCAGCAACCTTGGCCAACCAGGACCTACCACATGGCAAGACCACATCGACCCGGGAACGGGCCACGTGGGCGATCCGCGTGCGCGAGATCGGACGGCCCAGATCAAGCTTGCGCACGGACGACCCAGATTTAATCAAAATGGACGGCTGTGATTAAAAGGCAAAAGGGTATAAATAAAACTCCCACACCTGACCATAAAAACCCTAGCCGCCTGCCCTCGCCGGAGAAGACAAACCAGACGCCGGAGGAGCCGGCCGCCGCCACCTGCCGCCGCACCGGGGAGTTTTCCGACAACCGATCGAGGTAAATTTCATACCTCCGGCTCATTTTTCAATGCTGAGTTCCCCTGTGGCCAAGTCGGAGCCAAAATCCCGGCCAAACGGCCAAAACCCAGCGGCGCCGCCGCGTCCCTCCTCGATTTTTGCCTCCGATGAGGCCCTTCCCGGCCTCCTTTTGATACAATTTTTATATCACCGTGATCACCATTCATTTCTCTACAGGTTGATCGGAGCCAAATCACCAAAACACGAACCTTGCCGGAGAGCCGCCGCACCCGAGAGCACTGCCGCCGGTAAGCTTCGATTTTTCGTAATTTTTTTGGCCCCCCGTGGGCCCTAGGGTTGTTTTATCGCAGGGACCGATGCGAGTGTGGCCGAATTCGGTCGAAAACGGCCAACCCGAAGCGAATCGCCACCGCGTCGCCGGAGCACGACGGAGCCACCGTGCCGGAATTGCGATATTGGCCGAAAGGGGTCCTGGGTCTAATTTGGGATTTTTGTGACACGTGTAGGTACCAGTAGTGCGTTTTAGTTCCCCGGAAAAAATTCAGGGAAAATTAGGGACAGTCTGCAGGTGCACTGTAGAGCCGTATTCGGACCCCGAAACAAGTAAGAACCCCTCACCCTATTTTCTATCACGGTATTAAAGTTCAATAAATGATAAAACGGTATTTCATGAATCAACAGATGTGTGAAATTGTTTAAGGTCGCTAATGGAGCCCGAGTCTGGTGTGTTTGTCGGTTAGCTGTTGTTTGGCCTATTTTACGGTTTTAAATGCAGTATGAGGTCTGATGTTTTTATTTCATAGTTTCGTGTGCATATATTACTGTTTTATTGATTATGGGTTGAATGACTGAGAACCCAATGTTGTATGTTGTCTTGTTTGGCATAAATTACTGGTTTGCTTGTTTGTGTGTGAATTGATGATGCTGACTGAGGAAAATGAGAATGAAATATTATGTAAATTGATAATTATATAATATGGTCAGCCTGACTAGATATCCTGGGAGATGGTGGACGGACCGGGTCCGTAGAGAACCCTACCGGAATTGTGGTCTCTTATACCAGACGGAGTATGAAGACCTTATGTGTTTTGACGTCCATACCGAACGGGGTATGGGGACGGCCCGTTTCACCCTCATACCGGACGGGGTATTGAGGTTTATAGTTTTGGCGCCCATACCAGACGGGGTATGGGGACGACCCTGAAATCTGATTACAAGTGTTAAGGGTTCGCGGGTAGCGGGACCCCTATGGATCCCCATGGATACTAATAGGCTGGTAAATGAGGAAAAATATGTTGTGTAATGATTGAATTGCAAAAGGCATTATAAGTATTATGTTATACAGTTCATATGATTTCATGATGATGATAATGTTATTGCTTTCGTATGTTATTTTATGAATTTCACTGAGGTAAGTGGATAGTAAATGATTTTATTATTGATAAAAGAATTTGTTGTAAATTATGCTCCATTGGTCTTTTTGTGTTTGCTACCCACTTTTACCTCCGTGACAGTGAAATAATGTGATGTCTTTACTGGGCTGGTGTAGCTCATTCCTTATTTTTATCATTTCAGACCAGGAAGACATTGTTCCCGAGCCCGTCCCGCAGGAAGACGGCGAAGGGGACGGCTGAAGACTCCGTAGTTATATTTATAGCTTTTATTTTCGAGTTTCACTTTTAGTTAGTTTGTTTTTTTATACTTTGAGCACATTTTTTATTTTAGTGTAAGGGATGTTAATCAAAGTTTTTATTACGTTTCTGCATTTGACATTTTTAATACACATATTTCATTTTAAATTTCGGGACCGTTACATATCTAGTATTTGAATCATAATTCATAAAAAATATGATAATTTGTACTTAATTTCCCATGTTTTGTATAATAAATATTAATAAATAAATAAAAGATCAAATACTTTTTAATTGGTGAATAAAAATAATAATGTATTAACCTTAATTTCTAAAATATATAAACAGACCGATATTCGACCCGGTTCTCTAACTCGGTAAGGGCGGCCCACAAAATTAATTTGGGTTTTACTGAACCGTCCGACCCAAAACTTATTCGGAACCCTAAATTAGTCCCAATCCGAATCACAAACGCGAGCCGTCTCCTCCTTGTTTCACCAGAAAAACAGTGTTGAAAAGAGGCGTAAGGTTTTGATTTTGAAGTTATATGTTCATCGTCGACGCATATTGAAAGCAACTACAATGGCAAAGCGAGAGATCTCCAGTACTTTGAGGAACTTAAAGGTAAAGATTTACTCGAACTCTTCTATTTGTTTTGGGTAATTAACATGGTTCAGTGCTATTTTTTTTTTTTTTCTGTGATTTTCTGGTAAACTCAGGCGAGGTTTGAACCGGGTATTACTTGAATCCATCTGGATAGCGTTCTCAATTAGATTTGTACGAGCAACTTGTTTATTAGAAAGGAAAAATGAACAGGCCCTTGAACTTATACGAGGAATTGTTTTTTTTTTTTTATTTATATAGTTTATGCAAAGAGCAGCTAAGAACGAGGAGAAAGCTAAGAAAGAAGAAGAGGTTAAGCCCGAAGGGAATTTTTTCCCCCCTGGAATCGTTAATAGGAGATGGTACTGTTTTTCTTAAGCACATTGTTAGAGTAGGAGAGTTATTTTGTTTGTTTTTTTTTTAATTTTTTACTTTGGTTCTTGTTTAAGTTCGTGTGATTGCTTCTGATGATATGAATTGTTTTAATCTGAGTTTTTCTTATACAACCATGGTTTTTTTATAAGGTGTAGAAAAAACATTGGTTTTCAATGTCTCAGATGTTACTCTTAACTGGTTTATTTGCATAATTGCTTTTCGTATTGGAGGAAAGTCTCATGCTCTAGAATCAAGACGATATTAGCCAGATCAAGAGGCCATATTTTCTAATAATTTCTCTATTAGTTGATTTGGATAAATTTGTTCTATGCACGTATCAAGTAAAAGCTATTACTTTGAAGTGGTTTCTTGCTTAATCCCTTCTGTATTAGAACAAGGTCTGATGCTTTGACATTATGGACAATATTAGCTGAATAAAGTGCCATACTTCCTTATTATTTCTGGTTTAGTTGTTTTGTATATGTTCCATGCTTGTTTCCCTCTTAACTTAAACCTTGGGAGGTCGGTGTGGGAATGAAAAAAGAAACCGAAGTTAGACCTGTTCCTTGCTTCTTCTATGTTGTAAATGTATGTTTATCCTAATTTTCCCTCTCACTTGGGTCCAAGTTCTTAATTGTTTTATTTGGATGGATGTATTTACGTGCTTTTAGCGTGGTCATAATGGAAGGGGATCCTCACCCAGGGGCAGTCATCGGAAGGATGTCCTTTCAGAGTTTTAATCCTTCTATTGATGTGAGTATAAAGTTCAAGTAACCTGGAATTTTTTCAATTACTATTAACCTTCTATGGTTCTCTGCTTGATGATCTCCTCATTAGAAATCTTTCTTGGTAGAAACTGAATGAAGATGCAACAAATATTCGTCCGCCAGACACTTCTGCTACTTGTTCCAGCAATCAAGGTGGAAGAGTGTCATTTAGGTGGACAGCTTGACTTTTTACTTCTTTCATTACTTGGTTATGATTTTTCCTCTGTGCTTCAATTGATTTGTTCTTGAAATTTGCGGAGATTTTTTACCCATCTGAACAAATGAATTAAGTTGGGATTATTTAGTCAGCTGAAAAAAAAGTATATATAGAAGGATATATAGTTGATTGGTTTATTTGATTCCTGATCACTGAAGATCTTTTTAAAATTGGGTTACTCTTCAGTTCTTATGTGATGAATCTTTCCCCTTGAGATTACTCTTGCACGGGAATGTATGCATACTTTACTCACTCCTACAGTATGTTTCATACAGAAACATGGGTCACACATGCAGCATGACTAAAGCTTTACTTGTAGATACCTTCGCTATTATTTCTAGACCTCTCTATATGGACCAAGGTTCTGGAAGCTTGCAGTTTTTACCGGGGATTTATCCCATGTTTAATTAGATAAACTTGTATGTTGAAATAGAAAACGTTTGTGGACGTAGACATGGAGAATCACACATTGTAAAGTGACCTTCTGATGTTATATTTTTGGTTTTACCACAGAGAAAGTGGATCTTCACCAAATGTAGCTGAATGCTCAAAACTTGAGCAAGATTCTGAGCCTAATGGCGACCATAAAAGGAGACAGTCTGATATAGTGTCTGAACCACAATATCCCAACAAATTACCAAAAAACATAGAAGCTAATCAACATTCATCACGGAACAACAGTAAGGATTCCTGCAAGCAGCCAAAGCATACCAAACTTAACTGGAGAGCCCTAAGACCACCACGACCTAAAAACAAAAAGGATGAGCTTCATTAGCAGATTCGAGCTGTGTTAGTTTCTCCAACATCTGCTTTCTGTTTACTACATTTGAACAGTATCTTTGTGGTCATAATATATTTATTTTATAGTAAAGGAAATTAGAATTTGACTATTGTTTTCAAGCATTGATCTGGTTAATATCTCCTGCTTACTACCAGTAATTTCTTAAGCATGATATTCTTGTGGATGTCCCTTCTGGTTGCTGCATATTTTTTGCCATTACTTTTTCATCCAGAGCAACTTTAGAAGATGAACTATTCTGGTGTTTCCCCGAGTCTGTATATGGATAAATGTATCAGCTCCGGCAAGTGTGTCACCTTGAATACTTCTCTACTCAAAACTTGGTCAAAGAAGGCGGCTTTACTTTATTTTTGGGAACATTTGATGGTGAGCATCTAATGTTTAAAGAATTGGCTAGTTCCAGTTAATAGGATTTATGACAGTTAAGTGCTCAGTGACTGTCTTTTTGAGCTCCATTTTTGCAGTATTTGAGTCGTTTTAGAATTGTGACAATT
>NW_019014611.1:614683-629611 GCF_000150535.2 Carica papaya
ACCAAAGCCCTAGTCAACAATCAGAAACTAGAGGACAAGAGATGAATTAAAACCACGATGGAGACCGAACCAAGAGACATCAATAACGCTAGAACATTTTGTAAGAAAAAGCTAAAATATAGGAACTGGGTTTTGAAAATTGAACGTAAAAACCTCAGATACCCAATTCCCAGATTGCAAAAAGCAATGTTTTGGAAGTTAAGAAAGGGGAAACAGAGACCCTATGCGTACCTTCAAAGAGCAACCTAAGAGAGAATAAGAGAGAGAGAGTAACACACTGAACTTACACAAAGGGAGCTCTGGTTATATATATATATATGGAGAGAGAGAGAGAGAGAGAAGAAGAGAAGAGGAAAGGAACTTTCAAGGAAGAGGCCATTAAAGGTGCTCAAAGCTTTGAAAAAGGTTAACGGAGATAATAATACAGACAAAATTTAGTCTCTCTCTCTCTCTCTCTCTCTCTCTCTCTCTCTCTCTATTTTGAAAAATCGAAACTCCAACAACACTCATCCACGAACGTCAACGAAGATCATCGGTGCTCTGTTTTACTCTTATCAGCGGCTGCGTCTTCGGCCACTAGGCTTCTGTAACAGAGAACCGTTTGACAAGTGTACCCGATTGTCATATCATTGAAAATCATGATTCGTCATATCTGGTTAACAACAGGTTGTAATTTCCTTAATCTAATTTCTAATATCGCACTAAGCACGCCATAATTGTTATGTTATTATATCATATTGTTTGACGAAATTCTGGTTTGAATCTGGAAACCAAGTCCAAAAACAGATTTGTTCTGTTTTTATTTTCAATGCTTTAAATTTATTTTAACAAAAATTATTTTAATTCTTAAAAGGTCTTCATTTTTCTCAAAAATATAGACGACGATAAAAGAGTTACATATATCTATATATGTATACGCGTAAGATACTAACTCCATTCAACGACAAATATATACGCCCAAAAATATTTTTAATTGCTTTTTCCTTAAAAATTATTAGAAATACTTGGACTTCTCTTCTCAAATCTCATTTATTCTTGAAAAAAAATATATTCTGATTTGGAACATTTCTGCTCCGATGAGCAACAAATCAAAAATAAATTGGTCAAAAAGCCACCGTCATCCCTCGAACCGCGCCGTTTCTGTCAAGAAAACAAAACCACCGGCGGCTCCTTGGGAACCAAGTCTCTGCTTGGTCAAAGCTTTGACTGTTATAGCAATTTTTTTTTGTCAAAGTTGGGGAACATGTCTATCCAAAACTAGGCCCCAAGATCCTTGGTTGGTTGGCTGGGGCTAACCGGAGATTTAACCAGATAATGTTTCAGACAATAAAATTGTAATTAAATAATTAATTAATATAAATCAGTATTAACAGACGCCATAATTACTAAAATGACCCATTTAAAAAAAAAATAATTAATATAAAAATAAATAGACTGAGAACCAAATAATTGTCTCATCTTTCAGCAAGTCAAACGGAGACAAAGAAGAGCACTGTTCGTCTGTTGTTAATGGAGCTACATAGGATTTTTCTTTTTTTTTTTTTTTTGGTTCCTACGCATTCATCATATTTGTAAGAAATTATTAAAAAAAAAAAGAAAAAGAAAAGAATGATGCCTTCCACCACTTATAGCCACACAGGAAACGACAACACAGAAAAATTATTGTCACGATTATTATTATTATTCAGTGTATCAGCAGTAAATAATATAATTTGTTGACAGAAGCAAGAAGACCCAGATTACAGAATTGGGAAAACTCCCTCCAAATACAGACTGATTTCAATCCTTTCCATCTAGAAAACCTCTGCACTATCAAACATCTTCCTTTTTCTTCGTACTTTTTTCTCCACAATATATCTTTTACCTTTTAATAATCTTTAAACTAATCTGTGATTGATTGATTGATTGATCGATTGAGACATAAGCACCCACCAAATTCTTTATCCATATACATCCAGGTACATGCATGCGTACGTATATACATATATACATATATGCGCAACTGAAGATTCATCTCTTTCTGCTTTACCTTTTTTCTTTGACCGTCAATCATATGCTTCTTGACCCAGCACCCAAGTTTGAACAAGTAGAAGATACAGACAAAACCGAACAAATGATAATGCTAAGAAAGTAATTAGTAGAGGCTCGATCAGTAATAAATTTTTCAGACGTAACAAGAATAAATTTTCAATTCGTATGTTTATTGAATGCATCAGGAAAAAGAATACAGTCATAATGATGTAAACTGGTAATGAGATTGCCAAATGCTTTTCTGCTGTTCTTCTGTTGAAATCAACTTCTGAAATAACAAAATCTAGCTACATTAAGGTGTCACGGATCAACAAGAAGTGGTGGTGGTGGAGACAAATGTAATATCCCATCGTATACAAATGAAGAAGTAATTTTCTTTGATCATAAAGTTACATCAGATAATAGTGTCGTAATCAGGCAATGAAAGTATATGGAGGATATGCCTATTGAAATCGAGTTGGGTTGCAGCGATTAAAAAGTCTCCGGAGAATTTGCAGATCCGAACAGCTTTCAAGTTCTTGCTGGCTCTCTTGTTTTGATTGCGAAAAACAAATATCCCCCCACCTACATAAAGAAGGAAAAGCATGTGGAATTAAGAATTGTTTGGAGAGGAGGAAGTGGGGGAGAAACCAGCAGCAGCAATGCATAAACAGAGGCAAACCCGAGTTGTTCGTATGTGGCTAAGGGTGTGTTTGGCTAAATGTTTCTACATCTGCATCATTGAAGCTTCACCCTAAACATTAAATAAACGAAAAGATCACAAAAGGATGTTAAGAACAGCAAAAGACCACGAAAAAATTGAGTATAAATGTAAGAAGATTCAGATTCAGAAAAGGGGTCATACAGTCCTACTGTGTCAACTCAAGATGTCTTTCAAGAAACAAGGTCTCTTTTTTTTCACCTCCTTTCCATCTAAATCAATGCTATCATTGTTGATTCTTAAAGTTCTGATGTTATGCAGGTACCGTTGTTGATTCTTAAAGTTCTGCTGTTATGCAGGCACCCAAGCAGAGGAAGCATAGACAATCCGTCCCTTCCAACCCTGCAGCATCCATCCACTATCTTCATCCACCAAAAAGTCATTGTGGTAACCGTCTTTCACCATGCATTTAAATTTCCTTATCAGTTCAGGGTCCAAAGGCAGCTTTGTAAATCCAGCCCTTAAGTTCCGAACCTGCCACTGCCTGTATGTCTCAGGTCTCTCAACTCTCCCATTTCCTTCGCATGCTATTACATTCATAATCTCCCGCCCGTAGAACTCTTTCTCAAACATCAACCTCATCTGATCTGCACGAGGCATATTAATATCACACATATCAAACAATGCAGAGTAGTGAAAGAGTGCTTCCTTGAAACGTGTGACAAAGAAGGGAGTATTATAGGATCCATTAACAATGCCATGGATAAAAATGTTTGGACTTATCTTCCTAATTAAGTTTAAAACAGCATTCCTCGGACTATTCGACACCACTGTTTCATCAAGTAAGTTCCTGAACCGGAACAGACAATTTACAGCAACAAACTCATCAGGATCAAGCTTCAGGTCATCAATTTTGATGGTTTCCCATTTTTGTCCGATGGCAGTGTATTGGAATGGAACATTAAAACGCTCACAATATTTTTCTAAGCGACGCCCTGTCTCCTGTACTCCTTCTGCTGGCCGGAAACCACTTTGTGGAAGCTCTATACCTGTAATTCGTAGTTTGGCAGGTCCCCCGGGTCTTATTGAGAGGCGATGGATGAGGGCAGGCCACTGAAAACCATACGAGATTCCAAAGTCAATGATATGAAGAGCTGTTGCCTTCTCAGCTGCAGACAAAGTAATATGGTTTGCAAATATAATTGCAATCTTCATGAATGGACAGCTTGATATATATGTCTGGTAAGCTTTCAACATAACAACAGCCAAATTTCTTTTGGAAGAAAGAGCAGAGTAAATCTGAGCTCCAGTGCCGGCCAACCGCGCCTCAAGACTATTAGCGAAATAGTGAGCTAGCCTCTGGGATCCATCACCAAAAAATGAAGAGTGCTGCCTAATCTGTTTTAGTAGTTCATTTGCAGTTCTGCTGTCATTAGCAGCGACAGCTTGGGCACACGAAATCAGCAGAGTCCTCAAATCCACAACCTCCTCATTCCTTCCTGATTTCTTAACTTGAGATTTTCCACCATCAGATCCATTTCTCAGTCCATTCTTCTTCAATGTCTTGCTTGATTCATTCTGCACCAGAGCCTTCAGAGCTCCTTGCTCTGAGGAGTAATCAAGAATGCACACTCCAGGCTGCTCATTCCTACCACTAAAAAGCAACACCTTATCAAACATCTCCGATAGATCACTCTCATCTACATAAACAGCTGACTGCTTCTCACCCCGCCCATCTTCAAGATCTTCATCTTCTCGCTTATGACTCTTCTTTCCTATCAACTGATTAGGTGACAGCTTCCTGTCATCCTTCTCTGTCTTGACTACCACATTTGGAGCCTTGTCCTTTAACTCTGCTGCCTGTTTGTAGCTCTCCAAGTCAAAAATCAGCTGATTACCTTTAGGAAGGAACTTACTGGCTTCCTCTACTCCCCTTTGGAACTGCAACACTGAGTGACTCTGATTAAACAAATTGTTAGCCAAAAGCTTACTCACCGATGACCTCACCAATCCATTACCATGATAAGAAACATTATCAGCAGAGTTGAATGATGATTTTTTACCAGAGTTTGCAGTGGACTGAAATACAAAGTTAGTAGGAAATGGTGTTTGTAACCATGATAGCTGATGCTCAACAAGATTACGAGTTGATCTCGAATCAAATGAAGTGCTAGTACTAGGACTAGAATGACTATTGGTACTAGAATCACTGAAACCACTGGAATAACAGTCATCTGGGTCAACAGTTTGATTGCTGTAAATAGGGGGTTGATAGGGGGAAGGTGGATACTTCTCACCGATAACTTCATATAATGATTTCTCAGCTGCTTGAAGGGCCAAAGCATCATGAAACATACAAGGCTTCTCTTCCATGTCCTCCTCCATAAGCACCTGGCTTATGTACTTAAGAACAGTTTCCGAGAAGTCATTATCATCAGAGTGGCAAGAAGAATCACCCTCTATAATCCTGCTCCTGGACGGATCAGAATTTGGAAGCCTTGGATCAGATGGAACACCTATAAACTGTAAATCTAAGGTAGGGTTGTTCTGTTTGAATCCATCTCCTAAATTTTGGCTCTGGTCTGAATTGGGGAAAATAGATTCATTCTCAAATTTGAAACCTTCTATGGAATTTAAGTATTCATTAAACTGGTGATCCATATTGAATTTCTACTTTTCTAATCAACCTCCCTAGACTCCTAATCCTATTAAAAAGAATTTCACAGGAACCCTGGACCTCTATCGGCGTCAATCAAAAACCAGCCACAAAAAGAAAAGAAAGAAAAGAAAAGAGAAACAAAAGATTTTCCTAAACCCCAAAATCCAATTCACAGATTAAAAAACAAACACATAAACGAAATCAAATTTAAAGAAGAGCCGATATCTTTTTTCTTTTTGGAAATAAAGAGTGTGAAGTATATTATGCGGCACAAAGGGGGTGCCAACCCTGTACAAAAAATTTACAAAGAAGTAATAATATTTATGACATTTCCAAAGTCATCCTCCCTATAAATTAAAGAAGACCTGATATCAAAAATCAACTACTTCTCCATCCTCAACAACACTCCATCATCCACAACCAGAAACTAAACCCAATACAGGAACTGATAACACACTGAAAGTAGACAACCCAGAGAAATAAACGTAAAGAAAACCTCAAAACTCGATCACCTCCACTAAAACAAGATTAATACAAGGAATCTTTGATTCAGGAAAACGAAAAGCTACATATACAGGAGAATAGATACGGATTCTGTGGTACTTTTTGAACCTTGGAGAAAGGCAAAGAAGTGGGTAAGTTAGAGGACGCCAAACCTCGTTCTTTGTCTTTTTAAACAATGCTAAAGAATCGGACAGCCTTTATCTTCTTTCATAATCCTGCTTCATGGAAGCATCCTGGAGAAAGATACTGATTCATCAGGTGGAATAAAATATCAAACCCAAAACGCAAGATCGTTTTCTCTCCGGCCTTTGACCAAACCCCTAACTGCTCTTCTTTTCATTGGTCTGTCACCGGCGTCTACTTCTCTTTTACCCTGACTCATTTGTTGTGTAATCACCTGAGGTCTCTGAGTGTCTCCGTGCATTTCGGAGACCGAAAATCAAAGTCAAACGAGTGTGGTCAAGTCAGAACGAGCTGCTCCAGCCAAAAAAAAAACAAGGTTTGTTTGGAGAAATCGTATTTATATTTATTAATTTTTAACATTTTAGATAAGTTTCTTTTTATTAAAAGAAATTGTAATCGATAATATATAAATTGTTATTATCTTAGTTATTTTATTATTTAAATAATTTTATTTGTACCTTTAAAAAAAAATAATAAGTAAATATTATAAATCTATACATATAATTTTTTACCAAATTAATGAGAAAAGATAAACAGAAATCTTCCTACATCCATTGTAAAAAATTGGATTGCATTATGCGGTAAATATTTTCGACTCAACACATCGTCTCAAAAGCTATTTTTCTTTTATAAAGAAATTTAAAAAAAATAAAATAATGCGTGTGTGATTCGGGAACCATATCCGTTTATTTATATCGATGTACTTTTATATTTATAATTTTGTTCATTATAAAATGAAAAATTATAAAAATAATATCCGCACATATTAATTTCATATATAAATTCGATGCATTAAGTCAAATTTCGTTTAACTGTACTCGATTATTTTTAAACGAACTCATAAATTAACAGTTTGTTACGCACGTATTACACCAATATAATATTTAAAGAATTAAATATAATTTTTTTTTGAGTAATAATAACTTTGCCAATAAACTTTGTTCTAAAGTCTAATAGGGTATTAAATTCCTTATATACAGTGTGAAATTATGATGTCTTGATTAAGACAAAGACACAGACAACACCTGAATTTCTATTTAATTACTTTGTTTATAACTAAACATGTTCATTAAATTTATTTATAATTAGCAAGTTGTAGTTTTTTTTTTTTTTTTTTTTTTACTCCTTTTGACAATCTGATACTTGGGGAACAAGAATTAGAAGTGCTAATCCACATGCTTAATATATATAATTTAATACAAAATTGTAGGACAAATAAAAATGTTGTTTGGAGAGTAGTAAAGCGAGAAACCAACAGCAGCAATGCATAAACAGAGGCAAAACCAAAATGTTTCTGCATCATTGACGCTTCAAAATCTAGGTATTACAGTTCAACAAGAACTTGTGGAGGACACAAATGTAAACTCTTATTGCATACAAATGAAGAAGTAATTTGCTTTGATCTCAAAGTTACATCACATAATAGTGTTGTGATCAGGCAAATGAAAGCATGTTGGAGAACCCAGATGATGCGGAGAATATGCTTTCATTGAAATCGAGTTGGGTGCTCTATTGCAGCGATTAAAAAGTCTCCAGAGAACTTGCAGATCTGAACAGCTTCCAAGTCCCAGACTGCTCTCTCGGTTAGATTACTAAAAACTAATATCCCCACCTATAAAGAAAGAAAAGCATGTGCAATTAAGTATTGTTTGGAGAGGAGTATGTGGGGGAGAAACCAACAGCAGCAATGCATAAACAGTCATATGTGGCTAAGGGTGTGTTTGGCTAAATGTTTCTGCGTCTGCATCATTGAAGCTTCACCCTAAACATTAAATAAAGGAAAAGATCACAAAAGGATGCTAAGAACGCTGAAGACCATGAAAAAGTAGAGTCTATATGTAAGAAGATTCAGATTCAGAGAATGAGTCATGAGGGCTTACTGTGTCAACTCAAGATGATGCTGTATACAACGAATGTCTTTCAAGAAACAAAATCCCTTTTTTTTCTCTTCCTCTCCATCTAAAACCAACATGGCCCTTGTTGATTTTTAAAGTTCCGATGCTATGCAGGTATCCAAGCAGAGGAAGCACAGACAACACGTCCCTTCCAACCCTGCAGCATCCATCCACCATCTTCATCCACCATAAAATCATTGTGGTAACCGTCTTTCACCTTGCATTTAAATTTCCTCATCAGTTCAGGGTCCAAAGTCAGCTGTCTAAATCCAGCTCGTAAATTCCGACCCTGCCACTGCTTGTATGTCTCGGGTCTCTCAACCCTCCCATTTCCTTCGCATGCTATTACATTCATAATCTCCCGCCCATAGAACTCTTTCTCAAACATCAACCTCATCTCATCTTCACGAGGCATATTAGTATCACACATATCAAACAGTACAGAGTAGTAAGAGAGTGCCTCCTTGAAACGTGTGACAAAGAAGGGGGTATTATAGGATCCATTAACAATAGCTTGGATAAAAATGTTTGGACTTATCTTCCTAATTAAGTTTAGAACAGCATTCCTTGGACTATCCAACGCCACTGTCTCATCAAGCAAGTTCCTGAACCCGAACAGACAATTTACAGCAACAAAATCATCAGGATTAAGCTTCAGGTCATTGATTTGATGGTTTCCCATTTTGTCCAATGGCAGTGTATTCGAATGGAACATTAAAACGCTCACAATATTTTCTAAGCGACGCCCTGTCTCCTGTACTCCTTTCGCTGGCCAGAAACCACTTTGTGGAAAGCTCTATCCCCGTTATCCGTAGTTTGGGAGGTCCCCCCGGTCTCATTGAGAGGCGATGGATGAGGGCAGGCCACTTATAACCATAAGAGATTCCAAAGTCAATGATATGAAGAGTTGTTGCTTTCTCAGCTGCGGACAAAATAGTATGGTTTGCAAATATAATTGCAATCTTCATAAATGGACAGCTTGATATATATGTCTGGTAAGCTTTCAACATAAGAACAGCCGAATTTCTTTTGGAAGAAAGAGCAGTGTAAATCTGAGTTCCAGTGCCGGCCAATCGTGCCTCAAGACTATTAGCGAAATAGTGAGCGAGCCTCTGGGATCCATCACCAACAGATGAAGAATGCTGGCTAATCTGTTTTAGTAGTTCATTTGCAGCCCTGCGATCATTAGCAGCCACAGCATGGGAACACAAAATCAGCAGAGTCCTCAAATCCACAACCTCCTCGTTCCTTCCTGATTTCTTACCTCGAGATTTTCCACCACCAGATCCATTTGTCAGTCCATTCTTCTGCAATGTCTTGCTCGAGTCATTCTGCACCAGAGTCTTCGGAACTCCTTGATTTGGGGAGTAATGAAGAAAGCACGCTCTAGGCTGCTCATTTCCACCACCAAAAAGCAACAACTTATCAAACATCTCTGATAGCTCACTCTCATCTGCATAAACAGCTGACTGTTTGCTGCTCCGCCCATCTTCAAGATCTTCATCTTCTCGCTCATGACTCTTCTTTCCTATCACCTGATTAGGTGACAGCTCCCTTTCGTATTGTTCTGTCTCGATTACCACGTTTGGAGCCTTGTCCTTTGACTCTGCTGCTGGTCTGTAGCCCTCCAAGTCAATAATCAGCTGATTACCTTTAGGAAGGAACTTACTACCTTCCTCTACCCCCCTTTGGAACTGCAACATTGAGTCACTCTCATTAAACAAATTTTTATCCAAAAGCTCATTCACAGACGATGCCACCAACCCATTACCATGATAAGAAACATTATCAGCAGAGTTGAACGATGACTCTTGACTAGAGTTAGCAGCGGACCCAAATACAAAGTTAGGAGGAACTGGTGTTTGTAACCAGGATGGCTGATGCTCGACAAGATTACCTGTCGATTGGGAATCGAAGGAAGTGCTAGTGCTAGGACTAGAATGACAGTTGGTACTAGAATCACTGAAACCACTGGAATAACAGTCATCTGGGCTATCAACGGTTTGATTGCCGTAAATATGGGGTTGATCAGGCGAAGGTGGGTACTTCTCACCGATTACTTCATATAATGATTTCTCAGCTGCTTGAAGGGCCAAAGCATCATGAAACATACAGGGTTTCTCTTCAATGTCCTCATCCATAAGCACCTCGCTTATGTACTTAAGAACAGTTTCACTGTCAAATGTGAAACCCTCCATGGAATTGAAGTATCCATTAAACTGGGGATCCATATTGGATTTCTACTTTTCTAATTAACCTTCCAAGACTCCAAACCCTATTAAAAAGAATTTCACAGGAACCTTGAACCTCTGTTAGCTTCAAATTAAAAACCACCCACAAAAAAAAAAAGAGAAAAGAAAGAAAGAAAGAAAGGAGCAACAGCTTTTCCTAAACCTTAACACCTAATTCACAGATTAAATGGAATCAAATTTAAAGAGAACAAGACATCAAAAACATTCCATCATCCACAACCAGAAACTAAAACCAATACACGAACTGACAACACACTGAGAATAGACAACCCAGAGAAATAAACTTAAAGAAAACCTCAAAACTCGATAACTTCCACTGAAACAAGGTGAATAGAAGGAATCTGTGACACAAGAAAACGAAGAGCTACGTATAACACAGATTCTCCGCTACTTTTTGAACCCTGGAGAAAGGCAAGGAAGCGGGTTAGTTAAAGGACCAAGACAGAGTTACCTCGTTCTTTTGTCCTTTCTTAACAAGGCTGAAGAATTGGAGAGCCTGTCTTCTTTCAAGATTCTGCTTCATGGAAGCATCCTGGAGAAAGATACACCTTTATCAGGTGGAGAAAAATATCAGACCCAAAAAGCAAGATCGTATCTCTCCGGCGTTGATCACAGTCCTAAATACTCTTCTTTAATTGGTCTATTATCTGTTCCCGTCACCGGCGTTTCCTTCTCTTTCACCCTGACTCATCCATTTTCCAGTCACTTCGGAACCCAACCAGTGTAGTGTAGTGCGTCCTCTTTGCAAACGTCGCCTTTTATCAACTGATGAATTCACGTGTTAAAAATTTTAGACACGACACGGCTTCGTAGTGTGAAATCGGCGCCAGCCGAAGGGAAAAAAAAAACGCATGTTTGGAGAATATCGTATTTTATATTTATTAATTTTTTTATTTTAGAAGTAATAGAAAAACAATTTAATAAAACTAATAATAGCAGTAATGTGAATCGTATTTATATTTATTAATTTTTTAAAACATTTTAAGATAAATTTCTTTTGATTAAAAAGAAATTGTTATCGGTAATATCTAAATAGTAGTAAACATAAAATATACAGAACTACAATAAAAAAGCTTCTTATTTTAAATGTATTTTGCTTATCTTAATTATTTTATTATTTAAATAATTTTTTCCGCACCTTTTAAAAAAATAATAACTAAATATTATACCAATATGGTATTTAAATAATTAAATATAATTTTTCGACTAATAATAACTTTGCCAATAAACTTTGTTCTAAAGACTAATAGGGAATTAAATTCCTTATATACAGTGTGAAATTTGTTCAATATTCAACGGAAAGAAAAAAACAACTTTTTATTTCAGAAATTAAAAAAAAAACAATTTAAGGAATCTAATAATAACAGTAATATAAATTCATATGTTTATTGAATGCATCGGTAAAAAGAATACAATCATAACGATGTAAACTGATAATGAGATTGCCAAATGCTTTTCTGCTGTTCTTCGGTTGAAATCAACTTCTGAAATAACAAAATCTAGCTACATTAAGGTGTCACAGATCAACAAGAACTGGAGGAGGAGACAAATGTAATATCCCATCGTATACAAATGAAGAAGTAATTTTCTTTGATCATAAAGTTACATCGGATAATAGTGTTGTAATCAGGCAACGAAAGCATGTTGGAGAACCCAGATGATGTGGAAGATATGCCTATTGAAATCGAGTTGGGTTGCAGCAATTAAAAAGTCTCCGGAGAAGTTGCAGATCCGAACAGCTTTCAAGTTCCTGCCGGCTCTCTTGGTTTGATTGCGAAAAACAAATATCCCCCACCTATATAAAGAAGGAAAAGCATGTGGAATTAAGAATTGTTTGGAGAGGAGGAATTGGGGCAGAAACGAGCAGCAGTAAATGCATAAACGGAGGCAAACCCAAGAAGTTCATATGTGGCTAAGGGTGTGTTTGGCTAAATGTTTTTGCATCTGCATCATTGACGCTTCACCCTAAACGTTAAATAGATGAAAAGATCACAAAAGGATGTTAAGAACAGTTGGAGACCACAAAAAAAATAGAGTCAATGTAATAAGATTCAGATTCAGAGAAAGGTTCATGCAGTCTTACTGTGTCAACCCAAGATGATGCTGCATTCTACAAATGTCTTTCAAGAAACAAAATCCCATTTTTTATTCCCCTCTCCTTTTAAAACAAATGATGCCCTTGTTGATTTTAGAGTTCTGATGTTATGCAGGTACCCAAGCGGAGGAAGCATAGACAATCCTTCCCTTCCAACCCTGCAGCATCCATCCACTATCTTCATCCACCATAAAATCATTGTGGAAACTGTCTTTCACCTTGCATTTAAATTTCCTAATCAGTTCAGGGTCCAAAGGCAGCTGTCTAAATCCAGCCCTTGAGTTCCGAACCTGCCACTGCTTATATGTCTCGGGTCTCTCAACCCTCCCAGTTCCTTCGCATGCCAGTACACTCATAATCTCCCGCCCGTAGAACTCTTTCTCAAACATCAACCTCATCTCATCTTCACGAGGCATATTAGTATCACACATATCAAAGAGTGCAGAGTAGTGAAAGAGTGCTTCCTTGAAACGTGTAACAAAGAAGGGGGTATTATAGGATCCATTAACAATGGCTTGGATAAAAATGTTTGGACTTATCTTCCTAATTAAGTTTAGAACAGCATTCCTTGGACTATCCAACACCACTGTCTCATCAAGTAAGTTCCTGAACCGGAACAAACAATTTACAGCAACAAACTCATCAGGATTAAGCTTCAGGTCATTGATTTTGATGGTTTCCCATTTTTGTCCAATGGCAGTGTATTCGAATGGAACATTAAAACGCTCACAATACTTTTCTAAGTGACGCCCTGTCTCCTGTACTCCTTTTGCTGGCCTGAAACCACTTTGTGGAAGCTCTATCCCCGTTATCCGTAGTTTGGGAGGTCCCCCGGGCCTCATTGAGAGGCGATGGATGAGGGCAGGCCACTGAAAACCATACGAGATTCCAAAGTCAATGATATGAAGAGCTGTTGCTTTCTCAGCTGCGGACAAAATAGTATGGTTTGCAAATATAATTGCAATCTTCATGAATGGACAGATTGATATATATGTCTGGTAAGCTTTCAACATAACAGCAGACGAATTTCTTTTGGAAGAAAGAGCGGTGTAAATCTGAGTTCCAGTGCCAGCTAACCGTGCCTCGAGACTATTTGCAAAATAGTGAGCTAGCCTCTGGGATCCATCACCAAAAGACGACGAGTGCTGCCTAATCTGTTTTAGTAGTTCATTCGCAGTCCTGCTATCATTAGCAGAGACAGCTTGGGCACACAAAATCAGCAGAGTCCTCAAATCCACAACCTCCTTCTTCTTTCCCAATTTCTTACCACGAGATTTTCCACCACCAGATCCATTTGTCAGTCCATTCTTCTGCAATGGCTTGCTTGATTCATTCTGCACCAGAGTCGTCAGAGCTCCTTGCTCCCGGGAGTAATCTAGTATGCACGCTCCAGGCTGCTCATTTCCACCACCATAAAGCAACACCTTATCAAACATCTCCGATAGCTCACTCTCGTCTCCATAAACAGCTGACTGTTTGTTACTCCGCCCATCTTCAAGATCTTCATCTTCTCGCTCATGACTCTTCTTTCCTATCAACTGATTAGGTGACAGCTCCGTGTCGTGTTTCTCTGTCTTTACTACCACATTTGGAGCCTTGTCCTTCGACTCTGCTGATGGTTTGTAGCTCTCCAAGTCAATAATCAACTGATTACCTTTAGGAAGGAACTTACTAGCTTCCTCTACCCCCCTTTGGAACTGCAACATTGAATCACTCTCATTAAACAAATTTTTATCCAAAAGCTCACTCATAGATGACCTCACCAATCCATTACCATGATAAAAAACATTATCAGCAGAGTTGAATGATGATTTTTTACCAGAGTTTGAAGTAGACTGAAAAACAAAGTTAGTAGGAACTGGAGTTTGTAACCAGGAGAGCTGATGCTCGACAAGATTACCACTTGAGTGGGAATCAAAGGAAGTGCTAGTACTAGGACTAGAATGACTATTGGTACTAGAATCACTGAAACCACTGGAACAACAGTCATCTGGGCTATCAACAGTTTTATTGCTGTAAATAGGGGGTTGATCGGGCGAAGGTGGGTACTTCTCACCAATAACTTCATATAATGATTTCTCAGCTGCTTGAAGAGCCAAAGCATCATGAAACATACAGGGCTTCTCATCCATGTCCTCCTCCATAAGCACCTGGCTTATGTACTTAAGAACAGTGTCCGAGAAGTCATTGTCATCAGAGGGAGAAGAAGAATCACCGTCAATAATTCTGCTCCAGGCAGAATCAGAATTTGGAAAGCTTGGATCAGGTGGAAGACCTATAGACTGTAAATCTAAGGTAGGGTTGTTCAGTTTGAATCCATTTCCTAAATTTTGGCTCTGGTCTGAATTGGGGAAAATAGATTCATTTTCAAATGTGAAACCCTCCATGGAATTTAAGTATTCATTAAACTGGGGATCCATATTGGATTTTTACTTTTCTAATTAACCTCCCAAGAATCCTAATCCTATTAAAAAAGAAAATTTCACAGGAACCCCGAACCTCTGTTAACTTCAAATCAAAAACCACCCACAGAAAAAATAAAACGAAGCAACAGCGTTTCCTAAACCTTAAAATCCAATTCGCAGATTAAACGAAATCAACTTTAAAGAAAACCCGACATCAAAAATCAACTTCTTCTCCATCCTCAACCACGCTCCATCATCCACAAC
>NW_019014611.1:630138-657279 GCF_000150535.2 Carica papaya
CTAAAACAAGACTAATACAACGAATCTGTGACACAAGAAAACGAAAAGCTACCTATATAAGAGACAGATTCTCCACTACTTTTTGAACCCTGAAGAAAGGCAAAGAAGCGGGTTATTTACAGGACGCCAATACAGAGTTACCTCGTTCTTTTGTCCTTTCAAGCAAGGCTGAAGAATCGGAGAGCCTGTGTCTTCTTTCAAGATCCTCCTTCACGGAAGCATCCTGGAGGAAGATACCCCTTTATCGGGCGGAGAAAAACATCAGACGCAAAAAGCAAGATCGTATCTCTCCGGCGTTGACCGAACCCCCAAACTCTCTTTTTTTAATTGGTCTGTTATCCGTTCCTGTCACCGGCCTCTACTTCTCTTTTACCCTGACTCATTTCTTGTGCAGTCACGTGGGACCTTGCCGAGACTGAAAGTAAAAGTCAAAAAGTGTGGTCGGGTGGGCCCCGTTTGCACACGTGGCATTTTGTGACTGACGAACACGCGTGTTAAAGATTTAGACACGGCTCCATAGTGTGAAACCGGCTCCAACAAAAAACAAAAAGAACATTGTATTTTATATTTTATTAAATTTTTATTTGAGAAGTAAAAAGAAAAACAATTTAATAAATCTCATAATAATAGTAATATAAATTTATATTTAATTCAGCGTCAAGAAATTTCTATTTAATTATTTTATTTTATTTTTTGTTATTCTTCGTATCTTTGAATGATATGAATTTATTTTTTTTAATTTAAGGTCAAACTATATATGATATATAATTTACTTTGTTTATAACTAAACATGTTCAATTAATTTATTTATAATTAGCAAGTTGTAGTGTTTTTTTCTTCTTTTGACAATCTATTACTTGGGGAACAAGAATTAGAAGTGCTAATCCACATGCTTAATTTAGGTTACTCATTAACTCAACCTTAGATGTTTTATTTAATTTTACTTGTATATATTTCCGATTAAATTTTTATTTTTTTAATCATAAATCAAGATTTTAAAAGTATAGAAAATATGATCCAATACAAAATTGTAAGATAATTAAAAATATGATATATTATTTAATATTTAATGTTTATAATTCGTTTCATATGTTAATTTTCTTTTATTTTTAAATAAAAAATAAAATTTAATCCCACTATATTATATTATATTTGAACACTTTAAAAAAAATAATTTTAATTAGTAATATATTAATTTTTTTATTAAATTTAATTGATTAATAAAATTTATTTTTTTAAAAAAATTTAAATATATACCGACTAAATTTAATTTACTAATAAAAATATATCTAAAAGTAAAGTGGTACCCACAACTCATTATACTTTGTTTCCAACCAATATGGTGTGATTTGAGCAAGAAGCACGCAAGTGAAAGCAAAGCACTAAGGGAGAGAGACCTTATCTCATCCTTGTGGACACCTCTCAAATACACATCGTTTGGCTACATTAACTTCTCTCGTCTTTATTTCTTTTCCTTTTAAAAGAAAAAGTGACCATGGCCAAACAAGGACAAGCCAACATGTGATGTGATGTCAACCACATCGAAGGGACCATATCTAATGATTTGGGTATGTGATAGTATAATTATTGTAATTTTTCGTATTCTTCAATATTAGATTAACCTTTTTAATATAAACTACACTCAATAATTATTATTAAGTGTTTCATAATCATAAAAATGAATTGTTAATTTCTATAAATTCATCCAATATTATTATTATTATTATTATTATTATTATTATAGAACAAAATCAATGTGAAAATGTAATATTTGAATTCGAAATTTAGTTTGTAATTAATTTTAATATTCTAAAAATGTATAAGAATCTATTTTTAAAATTAATAAATTTTAATTTAATGTAAAAATAATCATTAAAAAAAAGTTGAGAATGAAATTAAAAATAATTTTTAAAAAAATTAGTAAAAATTTGGGATCAGATAGTGGTTTTGAAAGAAAAATCATAAATTGTGGGTTAGAACGCAATAAAAAAAAATTATCACGTAGATCCACCCAGTCAGCAGTCTCGACAAACCGAAGCGTGCATCGTGGCAAGGCATGCTGACTCGATGCCACGCTGGCGATCCACGTGCCCCACGATCGGACGACCTAGAAACATTCCCGCGCACGTGAACGGTCCGGATCTGTTCCCTCCTCAGGCACGATCGGATGGTCAGGATCAAATACGATTAACAGTGCAGATTCGTTATCTCTTTAAATGCGATCCAACAATCGAGATCAAATCACAATTAACGGTTCATATTCATTTCTTCTTTAAACGTGATCGGACGGTCGAGATCAAACGTGATGAACAGTTCGGATTAACGAGAGACGAGTATAAATATTTCGTATTACACTGAACCCAAACTCTATCTACCATCCTCCAATCGGAGAAGAAGAATCAGTCGCCGGAGAAAGGAGCTGACCGCCGATTGCCACCGCATCAGAGCCACCTCTGACCACCAAAAAAGATAAAAATTATCTTTTATCCGCTCGAAATTTAATTTCGAGCACCCCTATGGCCAAATCGGAGTAAAAGGAACAGTGGGTGAGCCGAAAACTGCAGGCAAAACTCAACAGCGCCGTCACGAGTAAAACCCATAACCTTATCCGATGAGCCCTGTCTCGTTTTCTGTTTCGTGCGATTTTTTCACTGTTATGTTTACTGTTCTATTTTCTACATGTTGACTGAATAAAAACTCTCAGCCACGAAGGTAAGTCGGTGAAGCCGCCGCACCCAGAAAATTTCACAGCTGGTAGGTTTTCGTTTTCTGGTTTTCTTGGCCAACTGAAGCCCCGTAATGTGTTTTTTCGCAGGGACATACATAAAACCAGCAGAAACTGGCCAGAGCTGGCTGAAAACGGTCAGGCCGAGGCAAACCACCGTTGCGGGCAATGGTGCCGTCGCTGGAGCACGGCGGTGCCACCATGCCAAAACCCCAAAATTGACTGGAAGAAGTTTTTTTCACCGATTTTGAATTACTATGGTATTTTTAGGGACATGAAGCCTGTTTTAATCTCCGCAGAAAAACTCAGAGAACTCGGAGACCACCAATAGGTGCAGTAGAGAGTTCGGTATTTCGGATACCAATTCAGATAAGAATCTCTCACTTTATTCTCTATTATATAATTGAAGTTTAATAATCGATAATATGGTATTTTGTGTAATTTAGAAAAATTTGAGAATAATTACAAGTTACTAATGGAGTCAAATCCGGTTAGTTATTTATTTGTTTGTACTGTGTAATGATTGTTTGCTTTTACAACTTTAAATGCATGAAAATATACTTGAATGATTAAATGATTCAGTTGTGCTTTATTGATGTATATTTATTGTTTGTCTTGCGTGGTTTACGGTTAATTTATGAAATTAAAAATTAATATGCAAACGAAAATTGTTTGATTATGTGAATTAATAAATGATTGTCTTACTAGATATCCTGAGAGATAGTAGACGGATCGGGTATATAAGGAACTCTACCGTGAATGTTGTCTCATACCGAACGGGGTATCGAAAAATGATATTTTTAGCGTTCATACCAGACGGGGTATGGGGACGGCCGGTTAATTTACAATATTGAATATTGGTTCACGCATAGTGAGACATCCATATGGACCCAAAAAGATACTAGTAGACAAATAAAAAAAAAAAGAAAATTTATTATTTTTGCTCACTTAAATATGATATTAGAATGTTATTTAAGTTAATATCTCTATAGATCGATTTTGAAAATCTCGCAACGATAAATATATACAATAAATATTTTTTCTTATAATAAATGAATTTACTTAAATCAATAGCTATATTGGTTGTTTTTATGATTTTTACCAACTTTCAGTTTCTGTATCGGTGAGTAATGTGATATTCTTACTGAATTAGTATAACTCACCCTTTCATTAACTATTTCAGATCAATAGAACCAATATCCAGATCTCGATCAACAAGAGAGTTGTGAATAGTTCATTACTCGAACTCCCTTCAAAAACTAGTGAATGTCGTCATAAAATGTTCAGTTATTTGTCTTTTATTTATTTATTTGATTTTTGTTCGTTATTTTAGAACGAATATTCTCGTAATCCTATTAGGCATTTTAAATTATTATGTAAAAAATATAAATCCTAAATTCTATTATTTTGCTTCCGCATTTAATTTATGACTTTATTTTCTTTTAACTTCTGGACCTTTACAGAAAAATTACTTAATATATAAAAAATCGACCTCAAACATAAATTTTTTTGATATGGTTACTTGACCTCCTCAAATTTCTTAATCAAAAACCTCGATTTTTAATACGATTATGGTCATAGACATTATATAGTTCAACATTAATATAATTTTCTTAGTCAAAAACTTTGGCCAAAGTTTGGCATTTTTTATCTTAGAAAAAACAAAATAGATTTTTTTTAAAAACTTAGGATTTCTTATTCTTTTTGTTTAACTCTCCTGCATTTGTATTAATTCAAACCCTGTTTTTTCACAATTAATTTATGTAGTTTTTTTGGGTATTTTATACTAAACGATCATTTCTTAAACTGTTACAATATATATTTTCAACAAGATCTAAATATGGTAAAATTGGAGACCCAAATGTGATTTTAATAAGAGGCCCATATCTCAATATGATAAAATTGGAGGCCCAAATATGATTTTAGTAAAATCTAAATATGGTAAAAAATTGGAGGCCCAAATATAATTTTAATAAGAAGCCGATTGCTTAGTATTGATAAAAAATGATAGTATCATATACATACATATATATATATATATTATGTTGAGAGGATATATATGTCATAACATCTCAGCCACAAAAAAGAAAAGCACATTTTCCTCTCATTTAACCAAGAGGATACACTCAATTTTTTTTTTTTTATTAAAAGAGTAAATAGAAATTTCGAACAAGAAAAGAGACACAAAATAAATTCCGAAAATGAAAGCACATATAATTTGTAGCCACAAAATAAAATATAGTTTTAGCTTATAAAAATTGTAATATCCATAACAAAGATTGAGGATGGGTGACACACCAAGGGGCACAACAATCTCATCAATAGGACCATACCACACACGAAAACAAAACAAATTTTAAGCTTCTTAAACTAAAACGAAATAAAATTTGTACTTCAAAAAAATGATTGTCAATTCATAATCTTTAGTTTTTTTTTTTATAAAATAAAAATACAGTATAATTTAAATAAAATACAAATATTATATATATATATATTTATATTTATAAGAAAAAGGACCATCAAATGAAACCTGTAAACAACATAAAATTTTTAGCATCTTCTTGTGTATGTGCTGAAGAATATACCAAAAGAATTATATATATATTGTTCTTATTCTCTCTTTTTTTCTTGGTTGAAAATGGGTTTTTTTTTTTTTCTATTCATAAGTTGATTTTATCTAAATAGAATCAGCTACAGATATATATATATATATATATGGGTGAGAAAAAAATAAACACATCACAATTTTTTAAAATTAAAAAATTTTAGTACTAAGAATATTCTTGCTTTATAGATTTACATCTAAAACCACGAGGGAAAAGAATAAAAAAATAAATAAATAAAATTAGAAAAAGAAATGCCAAGTAGATTTGTAAAACGTAATCATGTTATATAATATGATTAGTTAATGGAATATCACATGATTAGCACAAATCCCCTTGATTAAACTAAATTAAAATTTTAATTTGGTTGTGGATATATATTAGGAAGCTAGTCTAAGATTCCAAAATGGAGGGCTGTGCTTTTAGGAAAGTAGATGAACAAAAAGAGCGGAAATTAACGTTTGACACGTGAGGCCACGTGCCTGCCTAGTGGTGTCTCTTTCTAAAATAATTTAGCATTTAATTGTGAATTATCCATCAACGAGGATTTTACTATTTCATATGATTTAGAAGATTTTATTACGATAATAACACAAAGATCATATATTTTTTTAATTTATATTAACAATTAGTGATAATAATAGTGATGATAGTAACGAACAGTCACAATAGTTATAACAGTAATGACAATAACAACGATAACGATAAAAAATAATAATAACAATAATGAATGAAGTGATAGTGATTAAAGTAATAATTACAAAAATAAAACTAACATCAACGTAATAATAATTGTTATAATAGTTGTGATTGTGATAGTAATACAGTTGTAATAACAGTTACAATAGTAATAGTAGTGACAACAATAACAATAATAATTATATCAAGATAAATGTCAAAATTTTGATATAAAGTTTAGATTTGAAAAAAAGAGAGAAGGCTGAGAGTGAGAGAGAGAGAGAGAGTATAGGTGAGATTTAAGAAAAAATCATATTCTGATTTCAATAAATTTTCGATAATTTCTTTTATTAGATACATGCCTATATTTAAGGCTATAAAGACAAGATGTTGTAACCTCATGAATGGTAGAATAATGGTCATGATTTTTCTTTTATTTTTTTATTTTTCTTTCGTTTAATAGTAAAATAAAAATAATTCTAATAATTAACACAGTAGTGACAGTAACAATAATAGTGATAATAATGATATTAGTATAAATAATAATTATGATCTCGTATCAAGTGATAAAAATGAAAAAAAAAAAAGAATAATAATTTAATTTCGGTTGAAAAATATTTATTAAGTGAATAATACTGCCTTAAAAGTAAGATATATGACATCTATGTGTGTGTATGTATGCCTTTAACATATGGTGGAGCACTTACATATACCCTTCATGCTATCATACTTTTCATTCATGAGACAAAATAACACCAATTTGAAGCAATCAACTTGGAATGAATGAATTAGGTTAGCAAGCTTTTTATTGCATCAACCATTTACAAAAAGGCCAGCTCTTTCCATCAAGGGAAAGCAACACAATATTACACCATCAATTATCTTCATCTATTTTCTTTCCCCTCACAACTAAATTTTTTACACAATCATAACAAGAATACACAGAAGGCGAAAAAAAGAAAGAAGAAATAGACATAATTAGACACATCCTTCCCCACCAGGAATACTGGGTTACTCCTACAGGAGCCCATTAATCCCTAGAGGAGAAGGCAATTCTCTGATTGCTGCTGCTGCTTCAGCTGTTGCTTAGCTTGCTGCTGCGACCAGTATGCATGCGCGGTCAGGACCCTGTCCAGGAGCTCTTGCGGTACAGGCTCTCCCCGTCTTTGCTGCGGAGATATTCTAGCAGTGTGCACTAGGGTTTTCCATTTATCCTGCATGATAGACAGATAATCGCGATAGACAAAATTAATTTAAGCTATAACCCATCAATGAAGATTACAAAGAACAGCTCTTCACATTTGCTTTATAACCAATTTGTCCAAAGCAGCAGGAAAGTTACATTAGAATAAGAAAATTAGACAGACTATGCCCTTGCGGACCCGCGCCATCAAATGGATTCAGGATTCGGAATACAAGGGTTAACATGAGTAGGTACTAGAGGAACCCAAACTCACTGAAGAAACATTTACCGAGAAATGAGAACAATATAAGTACCTTCAAATCCACGTAAGTACGGTGCTTGGCATTGTCAAAAGCTCGCAGTTTAACATCACGCCACCTGTAGATAACCCAACCATCAATACCTTATTGTTGCGACAGAGAGTTCATTTGTTTAACCATGTGAATAGAGCAATCCAACATGATTCAAAACGAATACAGAAAAAATTCCAAGCACACATACTTCCATTTAAGAGTGACCACTGAGCAGATATAGAATAATTGCAATGTCATGCATGCCAATTGATCAAAAATGACAAATCTGAGAGGTAGGCATGGCTTTATTCCTTTTCATTTTTATCACAATGCATTACCTTCCAGTTCCGAGTTTCTCAACTGCTTGGACCAGCGCTTCGACTTCAGCAACGGAGAAAGGTCGACGAATTCGACGCTGCACAACCTCAGACCGTTTGGATTTTCTGTGTACTGGAACCACAGCGAGTGTCTCAACATTCACTGATGGTACAGCAACCAAGGCTCTAGAATCCGTTGTGCTTTTGTCAACTGACATATCAGTTGGAGAGGGTGCAGAATCGTGATCACTGTCAATTGAGTTACCGGTGTTAGCCACACGAGGCTCAGGCATTACATTGCGGGTGTCCTGTTGAATCATACCAGGGGCAGGTGGATACCTGGCAAAAACAAGAAATAATCATAAGCTGTTTCGAGATGTATTAAAAAATAAAATCTCATATTCAATTATGTCATGCTTCTCTTACCAAAAATTGACCAGACGAGAATCATCTTTTACTAAAAATTTTAAAAGTTTCTAACCCTTAAAAAATTATCATCATTTTTCAAGAAAAGGTTATTATAATCATTTTACAAAAGATGTTTTTGCCAAAAGATTATCATAATTATTAATAAAAGGTAAATGCTTGATACCAAGCCTAGGACCTAACTGCATTTCAATGAAAATCTGGCTTGCGAAGTAACAGACCTGCTTAGAGGTTGAGGCACGCCACAAGGAAGCAGAAATGGAGATTCTTCTGGGCACAGAGGTTTGGAAGCTTGCGAAGGATTAGGCTCCAGGCAGAAACCCAATGAATCCGACTGGTTATCCTGGGAAATTCCAGTTTGAAGTAGAGTTTTGTTATCATCCCTAACCTTCTTTCCTTGAAGAAATACACCAACTCGTAATTCTCCTCCAAGTATAGCAGTCACTGCCTCCATAACCGTTCTCTACAGCAAGAACATATGTATAATCAGAATAAGTAGATGGTGTCCATGCCTCGACAATGAGACACACCATTGAACCCAGAAGTACGTGGTGACTGTATATCAAAAAGTTGGATATGGGTGATGCAGGCAGATAGATATAACCACAAATACAGGTGCACCACCAAGCTAACTTTAGTCTTCTTAGGTTAAAATGCAAATTACGGGGTATTCAAGGAACTGTTTCCTAGCATTTTCTTCTACTAACTCGTATGAATAAGAAGCATCCATGAAATACTTTTACGAAAATAATAAGAATAGACAAATTATTTTTACCTTCAAAGAACCTACAGTAGCAGTCTCTGGGAGTTCAATAAATAGCTCTGGCACCCTGAAAGACTTGATCCTAAGTTTCACTGAGTCAAAGGAAATAAACCTTTGAGTAAGAATCTCTTTGAATGTCAGACACCAATCAAGTCAAAAGAGTACATATGAATCACTCCTTCAAAGGTTCTCATACCGTGAGAATCCCTAGACTGGAATGATGGGTGTTGGCCCCGTGCTGAAGACGATGCTCCAGTGGATGCAAAAGAAGATATATAACTAGTTAGCAAAGGGTACAGATGATAACTAAAACCGAAACCCAAAAGCCAAATAAATAAAAAGCATGCATAAAACCTTCATGCGTCTTAGGATGCGACCCAAAATCATCTCCAATAATGCCCTTCTCAGGTGCATCAGAAACACACTCGCTACTAATGCCTTCATCGGAATTAGACACTGAGATACAGTCGAAAAATTTCCTTTTCTTGAAAGGATAATTCCTGTCAGACCTTAAGCGTTTGTAACTGTTCTTCCTATTCCAGTAAGCAGGCTTGAAATCCACATCTGGAAGTATTAAAAAATCCATTTACCACGAATAAATAACTGAATACAAACCACAAATAATAATAGTGGACATAAACATAGAGAAAAGCAAAGATATCAACTGCTTACTAGTATTAGAAAATGTCACATCCTTCAATTTTGGAGCTACTTTCCAATATTTAGAGGCCAATACTTTCCTTATTCTTCTATCACCAAGTCGCGGGGTTGGCCTAAATAATTTTTTTGTGATGCTAGGGTGAGTGCACCCAGAAGAGCTTTCGTCATCATCTTTACTAACAAAATTTACATCATCCCAACTTCCGGGAAAAGAACTACGCGGAACGTGTTCCTCACGCTCCTGCACACTACTATCTAAACTGACTAGACCGGATAGTTTCCCAGCCCGGACCACGGGATCCCTTAAACTGCATGAATCAGTGCCTATTCCAAACAATGCTTTCTCATTGCCATGCAGCTTATCTTTTACAATCTTTTTAGCATCACCGTCTGTTTTATTACAATCCCCTGCCTTACCATGCCCGGATGGTCCTACCCCTACTTTGTTATCAAAACTTCCTATTTCATTCTTGGTTTTTCCCTTCACCAGCTTCTGAGTGTCAAACCTCTCTGTGCAATTAGAAGTTGCTACGGCAGAGGTAAATCTGCAATGATCATTCTCAGGACCCGGAGATTCTCTGTAACTATGGTTTATCGGTGCTTGTGAAACAGGCTCAGAGACAAAGTACCTCCTATCACAGCTTCCTTGATCACAAGCTTCCGCCTTCACCAGCTTATCTTCACCCTGGCATTCTTTCTTTACAGCATGTTTTACAGCTGCATACTGATCCTTATCACTTGACATATTACTCGACATGGGAGAACTTTCTTTCTCGAGCAATAACTTTCCAGCTACGGTGGCCAATAAGTCAAATGCACACATCTGATTGTCTTCGGGTTTCTTCTTAAATGAGCTCCTCCTCTAAAAAGAAAGTAACAAACAAGCATTTGTTTGTATCAGCATTATTGAAATAAAATAAACGAAATAATTACAGCGGTTACGTGGAAAAATATATTACCCTAGTTGATCTGCTTGCTCGAGGAGTAGCAGGCACCTGGTAGCCATTGAACCCATACTCCAGCCTGTTCTGCAACACCATGTCTCAGAGATCATACCAAGACGGACACATCACACGTAGAGGAACAACATTTTTATATCCATCTTAAGCCGAACGCGAACTCTCAGAACAACTTAAATTTACAGAACTCAAGATAATGCCCTCTGAACAGAAAAAATTAAACTGATCAATCTGACTATGTAAAGTGAATGCACAATCAATGACATAATAACAATGTAGAAAACTGGTTTAATTCATTTAGAAACTAAAATTGTCAATTAAACATTGGATTCGCAGCAGATAAGGAAGTTCATTAAAGAGTGCATGGCAAAGACAACATGGTTATGATGGATTATGAAAGAATTAGCTAACAGAAAGAAATTCACACTCATAAACTAAAACCCACAAAGCAACATAAAAGAAAAGAAAAAAGACAATCCTTTAACCTCCTACTTAATTAGTGCAATCTACAAACCAATAATGAATAACCAAACTTCCATCAGATCAACTCAATCTAATGCCAAAAATAAATTGAAAACCAAAAAATGATAACTAATCAGACATGCCATGGAAACATGAATCTGAGTTAAGAACAGCATAATATACAAAGTGAAAAGAATGCTGCAATGATAGTGCAAGGACATAAAGGAGACCCACAATTCAAATGCGATAACGGGTAAAAAGAAGGAGACTTTAAAAGGAGAACAGCTGACAATTAAAACCCGCATATCTCTTTTCTACAGTATCTCTTAAATATCAAATTCTTTTTTGCATTTCAGGCAAGATGAAGAAAAATTGCAGGGAGAAAACCCTTAAACCACGACAAAACCCTGACAATTTAGAGGATCCAAGCAAAACATTTAAAGGAGAAATTGGGTCCAATCAGGGTAAATTGAACATAGAAAGATCTAATACTCTTAGAAGAGACCGATCTTAACCAACTCAACAGAAAAGCAGATACCAAAATCTGAGAGAAAAGGTGGAACTTTGCTATGATCTCTTGGAAATTCTGAAGAAAAAGCTCCAACCTTTAAACTTTTACAAATTGAAAAAAAACATGGAACAGAACAACCCATCACCTAAAATCCCAGATCGAATCCATACAAACCAGAATTGTGTAGAGAACACTAAATCTACAAGGAATTTGCAAGAAAATCAACTTCTTGCTGGCAGCGGAACACATCAGCCTCAGAAATTGTGAAGACCAAGATGAAAATTTTGAGACCCGTACTTGAATTTCCGATCAGCAGTCCAAGTTTTGTTCCATGTTGGCATCATTTCTCAGCAAGCAAACAAAGTGCTAACCCAAAACCCCGGTTCTTACCACAAGACCAACGAAAAGAAATAACTTTATGAGAAAATTCAAGATGCAAAACCCAGGATAATTCAATTTGCTCACCTCCAGGCAATGATTTTTATCTTTCGAAGTTAGAATCTCTTTTCCACAAGGAGCGAATTTTAAGGCAAATGTAAGATCGGAGAAGAACTGTAAACAGAGGAAACCGATATAACTCCAAGAAGAAAATAAGAAGGGAAAAAAAAAAATCCCAGAATTCTGTTTTATCTCGTCATCAACAAAACACCATCATCCCTCATTTTCTATCCCATATTTCCCGAGAAAATATAGAGAAAAAAATTAAAGGAAGAATTTTTACGTAGTTTTGAAACGCTACCCATTTAGATTTTCTCTCACAAACATGATTAAAATTCTCTCTCCCCTTTTTCTCTGATCGCCAAAACCCTCTGAAAAACACCCGGCCTTATGCTTAAACCCCCAGCTCTTATACCATTGACCCCTCTTACCGGACCTATCGGTAACCTCTCTGGTGTCTACAGGCTATAGCAGGTGACTGGCAAACCACCTTAAGACCGGTTCTTCCTATTTGGTGACCCACCAGTGCTTCTCAACTTCTCTCAGATTTTGACACGTAGAAACCCATTAAAATCCTGCGGTTCCCTTCTCTTCTATTACTCGAGAAAAACGTTGCGTCACTAGAGACTGAATTTTTTAATTACATTTTTTTCTGTAAAAAAAAAAGTGAAAATATGTGTTTTGAGAATTATTATTATTATTATGGGAATTATCAATTGATTTTTAGACAGGGATATATTCGAATTTTTGTCTCATAAATTGGTACTTTTAGTGATACTCTTTTTGTTTTTTCATAAATAAATAATATTCATAATAAAAATGAGAATTTACATTGACAATTAAAAAAATAAATAAATAAATTATAAAACAAGGGTGGTTTTACCATGTTAACGTTTTCTAACATTAAGAAAATCCCAGAATCTAATTTCAATACTTTATTAAATATTTACGTACCATCAATTCAATACCATTAATATGGTAAAAATTAAATCTGAAAAAACTAATTCTTATAAAATGGGCGTGATAGAATTATTATTATTATTATTATATCTCGAAATAGGGTGAAAATTAATTAAGCCTTTAAGGTAACAATTTTTAGAAAAAAAAAAAAAAAATTTACTGCAAATGTAATTTTACGTATTAGAGAATAAAATTGAGCTGTAGCAGTTAATTAATCACGTGATTAACAGATCTGATACCAACATAATTAATCGGATTATTTTTGTTAATTAATTATTATTTTAATATTTTTCTGTGTGCAAGTGAGATGGCAAAGATAAACACCAGATCTAACGGGTCTTAACGGGGGGCCATTTCGTCATTTTACTTGAATTGTAATTGTAGAATTCGAGCAGTTATCCCGATAAGCATGTCTTGAATTTTCTTTTTCTTTTTTTTTTTTTTTATAAAATTTTTGTGAGGCCAAATTTTTTTAAAAAAATGCCACGTTGATAAATACACTAATTTCCCACGTGGCAAAAGCGGTACCTCCTATTGGTTACTTTTTGGTGAGTATTATCAGGAGGTTCTGTCTTTTTTCTCCATAAAGGAATTTGAAATACATGAGAGGGATGGTGACGGCGTAGGAAGGAATCTCCGTTTAAGATGATTTTGACGGCGGGGTTACGTGGCGGGTAAAGAGCCAAGGTAGGCGACGGCGTTACGACTGGGTATAAGGGGCGTGGGGTTCGTGGTGGGGCCGTGACTAGTGGTGGCCCCTAGAAATGACACGGATTATTATCATCAAAGACGTTGTCAAAATATTTTATTTTTAGTCACCAAGAAAAAAATAAAATAAAATTTTAATTATCCAAATAAAATAAATTAAATATTTATGGACGGTTAAAAAACGAGAGGGGTGTAAAAGTTTTTAAACGTGTCAAAATAGGAGATAAAAGAGGTTTGCCATGAGAGGTGGTGGTACGGGAGGGACGATAAAGTTTCCTTGCAGTGTGACGTGGGGGGGGGTTGGGTGGGGTTCAGTCGGGACACGTGGCGGAATATGAGTGGGTAAAGACACGATGACAAATTTCTATTCCGTCGCCGATTTTCCTGCGAGTTTTTGTTGAGGAGAGTACGTGATGAGAAGATTGGTTGGCTATTATGTCTGAATCTGGACCGTCCGTTTAACTGACCAAGACTATCACGGGCTCTTTTACTTCACATCAGTAAATACTCGTATACTTAACCCAATTCACTTAGAAGTTAAAATACACTAATTGCAATTATTGTAATCCATCATTATATTTTGTTTTATTGCTAATTAAACATACAAATTGTTTAATGCATCAATCTAAAATTATTCAATACAAAAATATTACCAATAATAAATAATAAATCAAGGTTTTGATATAGAGAATTTCTAAATTATATTTTTAACTTCATATAATAATATATCTATTAATATTAAAATTGCTGTTAAATTAAATTAAATTATGATAAGATTATTATGCAATATAATTTATTCATATTTACGAATACATAATCAATTAAAAAACGTAACATTATTATCAAAATAAACTATATAAAGATACTCGATGTTTTTAGTGTATTTATAGTTTAATATCTTATTTCTTTTATGAAAAAAAAAAAAGGATTAAACATCTAATTTTAATTAATTATGTGATCTTATAATTATAAAAACTAATAAATATAAAATATTTTTTTGAATATCCATTAACATAATATAATATTGAACATTTGATGTATAGTTAGTAACAAGTTGTAAACGGCTGGAAGTACAACTGCAACGCAGGCACATGAAAACATTGTTATTGGTTTTGCCTTGGAAGCCCACCTGGCTTCTTTAGTCATTGTCCGATGTTCAATATATCTATATAGATATACATACATATACGTGTGTGTGTATATATATATACATACCGTCCCAAGAAAGGAGGAGAAGGGTCGGCATCTTTGTCTCCTCCGTTCAAGGTTATCTACAGTACATACCGGTTTATTAAGCATCCGAATTCCCTTCAACCGTTAATCATGAATATAGATTCAATATAAACTACACATGTATGTATGTGTGTATATATGCATGCACACACACACATATATATATATATATATACCAGGAAAAGTTAATATTGAAAAGAAATCAGACAATTCAAAGGTGGTGGATTATGAGTAGTCACCCAGTTTGAGCTAATGGAATGAAATATTATTCAATTAATCTTCTAATTATTTATGGTGTGACGTGGAGCAATCTGATTGGTGAATTTACGAATTGCAGAGAATTGAAATGTTGACGATTAAAAAACTCATCTAGCTTGGTTGGTTGAAGATCTCAGAAGAGAGAGTTTGAGGTTTGAAGGAACCCTCAAAGATTTCTTGACGTAAAAGCGACAATCCAAACAACCCATTAACTTAATTTGTTTTTATTTTTTATTAAAAAATTAATTTTTGAAGGTCAATGAAGTGGATGAGAAATCTCCATTGAAGATTTTCCTTTCTGCTCTGCTAGCAGTTTTCAATGCAGACTTTTTAACAAATTTAGAAATTACAAAGATTAAATTTGTTTTAATTAATAAATGGAATTTTATCTTCTATTTTTTTTTAAAACATAAAATATAATTCAATGATGGCCCCCACACATTATAATAAGAAGTTTTATGTTCACATTTATTCGGCTCCCTAAATGGACCCATTAGTGCATGTTGTGCAACCATCTAGCTTTTCTATGAACATGACAAAATTGAAAAAAAAAAAAAAAAAAAAAAAAAGGAACAAAGAAAATTTTAATGAGTATAATTTTTTTTTTTTTTTTTTTTTTTGGTTGAGGAAGAAAATGGGAGATTTGAGTGAGTAAAATATATTTTTTTGTAATCCTAAGAACATGGGGGTTGCATAGGTTTGCTTGCAAAACAAAATGTCGGTTGTACAAATGTGTGGAGATAAAAATTATGATAAATATTTGATTTTTATAAGGAGGGTTTTATTTTTTATTTTTTAAATTTGAAGTTGAATGATTGAAATTAAGATGTAAAATGGGAGTCATTGATTTATTTAAATTTCTAAAGAACATGTATTTTGTGGGGATGAAAAGAAAAAGGGGAAAACATGAGTTGTTAAAAAATTGAATGACAATGGAGTGGATTCAGAACAAGTTTTACCAAGATTGAATCTGCCTCAAAATTTTCCCCAACCTAAAGCCGAGTTGTTAAAAAATTGGTTTCCTTTGCATGGCTTCGCACCATGCGGGTTTATGGTAAAACACCGCTCCACCCTACCCTAAGTAAACTTAAAAAGAGTTTCGTGAACATGTAGGCTACCTTCCGCTCTGAGTAAAGTTTAAAGAGTTTGGTAGAGCCTTAAGGGAAGACTCTCTTTCTCCTAACAATTCAATCTTAGATCATGAATTAACCCGCACGATTTATAGAGCCTTTTTCTTCAAGAAATTAACTCGTGTATGTATTTATTGGAATTGCGTTTTCCTAGTTTTTTTTTTTGAATGAGAGAATTATGTTTTTATCTGCCATTAAAAATATACATCTTTAGGCCAACAAGATCCTAAAGACCAAAGTTGTGACATTATTATACCATCATTCTTTGTAAACCAAAATTATTATTTTGATGTTTTGAATTATTTGTCACATTACAATTAAGTTCTGACATTATTTATTTTTATAATTTAATCCTTCAGATTTATAAAAATTATTATGACTTTTGAACTAAATTAATAATTTATCAAAGAAAAAGTTAGTCTTTAATAGATTATGATGCTATGGATTGTTATGAAAAGAATAAGATCTCATTATTAATTATTCAGCAAGGTGATAATCCAAATCAACGTCTGCACACTTTAAAAAAAAAAAAATCCACTTTTTAATCCAATCAAATAGTGGACAGATTCTACAGAAAATTATTCTCCATTTGTCTGATCCAGAACTCGAATTCTAATAGCCACCAAAACAATTAAGCAATCACATGAACTTGAATTCAATTTTACTGCTAACTATGGAACATATATATATATATATATATAAGTAGTATAGAATCCATTTTTAAATTTATATTTATTCTAATTTAGAGAATTTGTACATTATATTAAAATAATTTAAAAAAATGACTGCATATGATAGTCTATGTAAAAATTAGATTGATATATATCCTAAATCCTATCAGAATTCATGAAATTATAATCTATTATCCTAATTACATATAAAGTAAGTTTTTACCATTTAAAGTAGAATTCTCTTCATCATTTCTAATTGTAAATTTACAAATGAATTCCACAAAAAATTTGGGTTTTTCCAACCATAGCCTATAATGTTTACTCTGATGGTTCAATGTTCTTTTTCAGAACATGAACATAGTTAAGTAAAGCAGCAAATCACCGCAATTTACCCACAAATGAAAATTTTTCTATAATGCTATCCCTTTAACATCCCACGGCCATGGAAGAAGCATGCTCTCCCCATATATGATGTTATCTTCTGTTCTCGTTATGACAACCATGCAACATTACCACATCAATTTGTTCTTTGAAAGAACAAACTAAAGGCTAATTTTTAGCGTTAACATCACTCTTTTTACGGAGTGACAGAGGAGAAGACTTAAAAGCCAACAGTAATGAAACCAACATATCCTTTTATGAAGGAAAATTATGAGATTCTCATGTTAAATGAAGTTACTAATTACCCAGATGAATTTACTTTGATACCCTAATAATAATATGTCATCATAGGCTGCTAGAAGAGGTGCTACTATGGTACGTCGTTAGTATTATGCCCGACAGCCATAAGGTTACTAAGATATATTAAGAAATTACCATAGAACCCCTAAGGGGCGATAATCAAAGATAACAAGTCCCTCCTAACAGAAGTTGAAAGTTCAAACATAAAAACCCATGCCAATGGGCGGACCATAAACATAACAGTAAAATACAATGTGCCATTGGAAACTTCCCACAAAATGACATGATGTTACAGCTTATACCCCAGCAAATATTGGACTTGCTATCAAGCTCGTGAATGTACCACTGAAGTTCCACATTTTAGTGACACAACTATGGAAATCCTTCCTAGGTGAAACCTTTCGGCTTGACTAGCAATAATCCTTTCACTATTCTATCATATTATCCTCTTTTATTATGTGAATAAGTGTTTATTATTCGTTCTACCTCATAACTATTCCAGCAATTAGAAGCGAAGAATAAAAACCGTACCTTGCAGCTGTCAATACTCAACTAGTATGTAAAATGATATTAAACTACATATATATTATCTAATTAAATACAAGTATCAATTCATTCGGTCATACTCATGACCAAGAAAAAGTGTTGACATTGACATAAATTTAAAAAGTCAAACATACCTATTGGGGGGATAGAAGAACCAATGCTTTAGGCAGATTTTTTCTTATTTAAAATAATCTATCTCGAAATGACCAACCTCTACCTTTAACCCAGCTGATATTTCTTGTTCAATTGATTTCCATTTTAGTTCTTGTATCTCCTATAATCCTATTTTTTTTATCTTTCTATTTTTTAATGGATTTTAAAGCTAAATTCTTTTCTTTTCTTCAACTCTTATTTTATTTAGTGCATGTTTAGAATTAAACTCTATGCTTATTTCAAATTTTATTTATTTTTATCTTTCTGTAACTGTATTATGTATTGTTAACGGCACATTTTGGGTGTATTTTCTTTTTCAAATTTATTTTATTATTTTATACATAAACATATAGAGACCTATAAAAGTACCAGATGAGAAGTGTTCCTCTTTTCAATAAAAAGCACTCTCATTATGTAAACACTAAAAGAATGGTAGTGGAAGAAACGAAAGGCAAGAAAAACAACGGAAACAATAATAAAATTCCTATAAATAATTAAACTATGATTAATGGAATAAGATACAATGAACACATGCCAACAAACAACTTATCACTTCCACGTATAACACCGAAAAGTTCTATAGTCTAACTGCAAAATCCATCAAACATTCATGAGAAAATAAATACCTCATTCAGCAGATAGATTACCATATTGCCATGGGTTAAACTCAATTGATTTGACATCAATGTGATCGCTGTTGTCTGAGCTATCAATAGCAGCTCGATGTTCAGTGTACTTCCCATTGTACTGGTAAACCTCCAATTCACCCCAAGGTGTGGGTGTAACTTCGTCAGTTAAATCAAACCATCTTGGTTTAAACTGATGGCCCTTTGCCTCCCGATTCCTTTTCTCAGCTCTCTGTCTCTCCTCCAAACTGAAAGAAATGGCAAGAAGATGACCAAAGTACCTCGAATTTGAAAAGCCAAATTCATTAAAGAGAGTACAAAAAAAAACAGCAGTGAATGGCTCATGGGAGACGGTTAACATTAACCTCCTTTTTCACATGTAATAACTTGATTCAAATGGGAAAAGAAATCGTGAACAAATTATGCACTATCCCACTCAGCTCCCATAGTAAAGGAATAGAACTAAGAAAAAACTTTAAATAAAACAAATATTCCTCAGCAACATTGGGAACAGAAAATTAACAGTTTAAACATAGATCAACAGCCCTAAAGTCACAATGCAAACTAAATGATGAAATCATCAGCTCAGCGTCAAGAAACAATAGCATTAAATTCCGTTTAATAAAATTTCAGACTCTATGAAATGAAATCAGCAGTTTGTTCATTCATTAAACTATAGCCACATATTTGAAGGTTTCAGACGAAATGTACAAGTGCAACTGACAGAGAGATGGAATGAAGCCACGTACTTGTGCTTTTCTGCACCAGATTTGGATAGGTCACCCTGCTCAAGAGCATATCGATCAGGACGCAAACGAGAATCTGATGCTAACAACTTCGTAGGGGCAGTATCAAAGCTGTTAATTTTATGAGCAAAATGTGTGTACTGAAATTTGTCATTCTCAGGAATATCAGCAACATGCCAAACCTGCATAACACAAGAAGGGTCCATGACTTGAATTCGAACAAAAATCCATTTAATAGACTCTTTATTTGAAATGTTGCCTGTTGTCCTTCTAGCATTGAAGGAAAGTAGACATGCCACTGAAATTAAAACTACATTTTTTATCACCCAATATGAGGCTGCATTTATCATATGAAAACACTTTGTGATTTTCATTTTCAAAAGTTACATAAAAGAACAGGTGGTCCATATTAGTGTAGAACATGTGCATAAATATTTTTTTTTATCTAAAGAAAATGAAAAACAACTTTCAATTCTTCTCAGATTTATGTAAAGTTTCACTACTATTTTGTAAATTTTTATTTTCATTTTTAACCAACATATACACTTTATATATTAACTAATGAATTTAGAGAATAAAAACTTGAAAATGATTTCATGTACCAAATGGAGGTCAAACCTCCAATCCTGCGAGATAAACATAAGAATTTAAAGCAACAAATAGTATCTGCATGAGATCAAGTTTCGACAATTTCAAAAAACTGTCTAGGAATTAAACAAGCTATCAAAAATCCTATAAGTACACCTTGGAAGGATAAATACACCCTATGTGTCAAAGAAAAGTCAACAAATAAGCATGATATCAGGGCCAGACATCTAAATTCATCATCATCTTCTTCTTAGTTAACTTTTCCTTAAAGAGACAACAAAAAAGGAGAAAAGATAAATGCATTCTAAACTCATAATCAGCTAGGCTTTTCATAGTAACACCCTTGTGAACCCATATTCTATATAGCAGTGTAATGTAAAATAATGTAAGCTTGGGCTTTGGTGTTTTAATAAACAAGTGTCACAAGCTTAACATAAGGAAAGGCCAAAGTTCAAGAAAGAACCTCCTTCAACTCTGTGCCTGGAAGGGGTTCCCCTTCCATATCACATGGTTGATAGCTCATCATCTCATTCCACTTCCCTGTCATCAATATTTTTGGTTCTTCAGCTGCATTATAAACATATCCATCCACCTCATATCTTCCAGCTCTGAAAAAGAAATGAATGGCATTCAATCACCAATAGCAGGTAATAACCAAAGAATAAAAATATTAGGTACCAAGCAAAAGGTGGCAGTGGGAAGATTCTTGAGGATAGCAACATTTACTAAACTAGGAAAATATTAATTTAATAAGTCAAACCTTGAGCTGAATTTCTTAAGGCACTTAAACCTATGTTTAAAAGTGTTGTGGTGAAGTTCAAAGCTACATATAAGAGTACCTTCTGAGCAAGAAAAAAAACAGAACATCTATTAAGCCAAACTTCAAGCTGAAATTTCATCTGAAAATGCTCAATATTTCCATGCAATAACGCCATCAGTTTTAATTATAGTTCCTTTTGGAGCACTAACATCTATATCTGAAAAGCCAGATGTTAAAGTTCAAAAGAAAGATTGATGCAGAAAGTGTCTAATACCCGAACCAGCCACATGGTTGAAAATACAGCACAACTTTGTCCCCAGTAGTCAAATTTGTCATGATCATCTCTCCTGGTGAATCAACCCAAGTTCGTCCAAAAATAAGGTTGTTAACCTTGGTTGGCGGTGGCACCAAATCTAGGACTACACCATCTCTTTTAAGGGTTACACGTGTTCTGGAAACACAAAAGGCCACATGGAAACATGCATTATTTAAAAGACAAAGCTAAAGTCAAAAGGGAAAGCAAAAGATTGAACCACAGAATAACCCAGGAATTTTTTGTTTTTTTGGTGGGGGAGAGGGGAAGGGAGAGAAGAGAAAACATTTGAAGATAACTACCCATATACATGAAACTGAGATTTTAAAAACCATCAAAAAGAAGAAGTTACATTGGATCTAGATATGTAAAGCCAGAAACGTTTTAGAAGGGAAAAAAGCTGTTAAGCACATTGATTTGGGGAGATAAAACATTGTTACCCCTGTACTGATATTAAAGACATGATCCAGAAAATTAATTCAACTACTGTTTAAAACTTTTTTTTTGATATATTAACAGTAATGTATATTATAAGTCACCAAGGGTGTGCCGCCCATTTACAAACTACTGTAATAGAAAAAGCACAAACACCAATCAAAACCTTGCATCCAGAGAGGTCATGAATTTAATGAAGAATGCCAAGATGAGAAGCAAATAAAAATAAATGACAGAAGTGAGCAGTGCCAAACGCCACCTTCCAACAGGGTAAACGTCCACCGAGTTCCCCAAAAATTTAGTTTTTAACTTTGAAGTCACGTCATAAGCAAAGTGCTCATTTTCTGCATGGCCAGCACTCATTGGTGGATGATGGCTCACCTGAAATGTCAATATTCACTGAAACAGTCAGTCTCAAATAGAAGTGCAGGATCATAAAATTTAACCATAGAGCAGTACTGGATGTGCTCATACTATGAATGTCATTTAAAGGAGAAAAAGGAAGGCTTCTGTGCATCTTAAAAAGAGAATGAATGAAACAAAGAGAAGAGAACAACAACATCACAAAAAGCTCAAAGTAAAGGCAAAATACTTAAAAACTCACCTGCTCAGAAATAAATGTAATCCCACCATGATGAACCATCTCATAAGTCTCTCCAAGAATGGGATTGAAAGGTTTCCATGTTCTTTGGTAGGCATAATAAACAGATATAGCCCACGATGCTGCATAACATAACAAATATCATTGAACATAAGATGGTAGTTGCATATGCCTCAAAAAGAAAAAAAAAGAAACCAAATCAAGAATATACTGACAAGCATACACCAAACGCATGTAGGGATCTTCACACTCATCTGCCCGATCCAACAAGTAGGAGTATTCCATTAACTGTGACATAAATCATGACTTCTATGCTTTAATATAAGAAACAAAATATTGCAGGGAGTAACACAAATTGAAAAAAAAAATGAAAAGAAAAAGAAAAGGAGTTTGGGAACATAGTTTTTACAATGAACACTATAACCCTCTTGCAGCCTTTCTCTACCACCCAAAGAGTGGGTTCAAACTCACTTCTTTTTCTTGGAACAAGAGGGATATATGCTTAGTTAAGCTAAGGCTGCTGGCCCACAAAATTAAAACTGTTGCACTAAAAATTGCACAAACCTCGGCCATTTTCTGAAGCATAGTCATTGGTTCAAATATAATAACAGGAAGTGTCACCATCGATGTGACATCTGAGCCTATATACTTTTGCATCATTTTCCAGTAACTGTCTCGCTCCTGTTAAGTCCATCAGAGTATAATTCTCAAAGTATTAGCAGGAAAAGAAAGACACAAAATATAATACTTTTGTATTCAATGAGCATTCCAAATTAATTGACAAGACAATCAATTTGACAATATAAGGAATTATACAATATCTAGAAGAGTGGAAAACTATCATCTTAGAATAGAAGAGTAACGGAAAGTATAATTCTTAACAAATTCTTATACAAGAACCCAAAAATTAAAAAAAAAAAAAAAAAAAAAGGCGGACATCACATAGTTCATTTTCTGCTTTCAAAGAAAAGGATTTATACCAAAATCATTTAGGAATACAGTTGTTATAAGCCTATAACATATTCTACAAAAAGAAATTCTCCATTAAAAATCTATCCACAAGTGGTTGTAGGAGAGAATTTTATGCGTCATTTGAAACTCATAAGTTTAGGTTAATTCTAGTAAATGTTAGTTTAGCCGACTTGAACCTAAACTCAATGTCTAAAGAGCAAAAAATAATTTATTTTTCACATAGCGGTATAGAAAAATGGAATTAACACTAATGAGAAGGAGAAAAATAATATATCAACTGGGTCGTCTAGGTTTTGTCTTAATTCTTATATTAATTAGCTCCTACATTGAGTTTTTGATACTAAATAAGTTACACATTGTTATATATTGGAAAAAATAACTTAAAGTTTGATAAAGATTAAAAACAAAATCTATTGAAAAAGAAAGAGCAGTAGAGATATAATAAGCGAATAACATGTGAAATATGAACCTAGTTAAATAGGTCAGATACTCATTTTGATTTACTTATTATTTCAAGGATAATATAGGTTACAAAACTGTTGACATGTTAAAAAAAATAAATATTTCGATTAAATCATTTTGATTGGAAATACTTTATGGTCTTTCCAATGCCAATCAAATATATATTAAATTTCTTAAAAGCATTCTCTTTTTGTTTTATATACACACATAATACTGAAGTTCAATTAAAGAACTATGTTCCAAATCTTAGAACTCAATTCATTTCTCAATTCAAAGAATAAGGTTTCAATTCATAATTTGAATCTTGATTTGGTAACCATGATGATAAACAACATTATCAGGTATATTTATTTTGATTTTTTAAAAGAAAAAATCAAACAAACACGAGCCCTGCCGTGGCAGCAGGTAATATCACAGCAATATTAGAAGTAAAACCACAGAGTACGCCATTCTTATTTTAACAGTTGAAAGTTGGAAATAAAATACTGCTTCCTCAAATAAAATACTAATGAATTATTGATTCAACCATCATTTTCAAGAAGGCAAAAAGCAAAATCTAGGAGCCAAGATTCTTTCCAGCACACAGATATTACAGGGAACTAAAATTAATTGAGGGAACCACATACCTCCTCCTTCCATCTTCCTCTCTGAGCTTCCTCCTGTGCGTCTTCTTTGCCACCCTCAGGATTTATGACTTCTACACCTTCATAACCAAGAAGCCTGGAGCAGACAAAGTATAAGATACTACTGAATGGAAAACCAACATAGAGATATATGAGTGCACCCACTTAGAAATAACCAAGGGAAAAAAAGGAAAGAAATGAAGATGGTCATTGCCACAAATTGGATCCAGTGTCCAACTTCGAGAGGAAGACTATAGATGGAATGGCGGAATCACAATGTTGAATACATGCCCCAGCAACTTATCAGCAGTACCCTGCTCATTGTGCACGGGGGATTTAACCAATGTTCTAGCTCCTAGAGAGCCAAGGAAAAGGTATGAGAAGTAGCTGACACCAGCTCTAGACTAATGTACATTAATTCATTCTCAGAGTGGGTTATTGCTAGAGAATTAAGAATATTTCCTATATATCTTAGAGAATAATAGGATACTTCAGGTAATCTTTACTATACAGTCGATCATTGGTGGAATTCAATAAAGCTTAGCAAGGAAAATGGTTGTGGAGATTCTTGAGAGAAGAGGGAAGAATGTGGAGAAGGGTGATTATGGCTAGGTGGCAGAGCTGTGCATTAATGGGTGTGGGCAGGGTGGACGAGAGAGGTCATGGCCTGGGTTTATGGAAGAAAATCAAGATGCGCTGGCCTGGTTTCAAGGAAAACCTGGCTGGGAAAATGGGAAGAGAGAATAACACTAGATTCTGGCATGATTCATGGTTGGAGGGGGTTTTCTAAAATTCTGCTACCCTAGAATTTTCACGATAGCACAAGCCAAAGATATGCCGGTGGAAAAGACCGATTCGTGGGAGAATAATAGACGTATCTGGGCAGTTAATGTCAGCAGAAATTTGAATGACTGGGAGGCGGAGGAGTATGAAAATATGTTGAAGAAAATTTCCTAATTTCAAATGGGCAGCGATCAAGATCAGGTGTTGTGGAGGGGCAGCAAAAATGGCGAGTTTTCTATTAGCTCTTACTACTGCAAGCTGATGGGGTATATGCTGAATAACTCCCCCTGTTTTCCTAGCAAATTAATTTGGAAAAATTCTGCACCCCCTAGAATGGCTTTCTTCGCCTGTGAGGCTTGCCGGGAAAGCATATTAACCTTGAATAAACTGAAGACTAGAGGTGTTACTCTGGTGAATGGATGTTGCATGTGTCTTAGGGAAGAGGAAGGCTGCCACCTTCTGCTCAGATGTCCTATTGCTTTTGAACTGTGGAGCTTGGTGTATGGTTTGCTTGGCATTTGTTGGGTACCTGCTGGTTCGATTGAGGATGAGATTCGGGCTAGGGAGGGCGATGGACTAAAAACAGAAATTGCGAGATTCATTCTCCTGTCCATATTTTGTGTCATATGAGAAGAGAGGAACTTGAGAGTTTTTGAGGGAAATGTGAATAAATATTAGCAAGTTAAGAGAGAGATGGTTTAATTATTTCGGTTTTCTTGTGTTAGGTCATGACATCATCAAGGCTGAGGATTTTGGGGATGTCATTGATATACTAACTAATTTGTAAATCTCTTGTAAATGGGCGGTACCCCCTCTTTTTTGGTACTTTATTAATATAGTTACTATACTTTTTCTTAAAAAAAAAATAAACAATTCTTAGTGTTTCCATTATTAATTATAGGTATCCCTGTGACAACTAATTTTCCCTCTAACATAGTAACATGAGCAGTTCCATAACACGATTTCAGTTTATCCTTCTAGTGTCGCATAGAGCAATAAGATATACAGCTTATTAACCTCTACTGTCTTGTTCTTACTACCACTTTTTTACTTTCTAGCTATCTTCAATGAAAAAGAAGAAAGACAAATTCCTACTCTTTGTACGCTAAAACTATCCGGTTTCCCTTGGTTAAAAAATATAAATTCAAAATCATCTCAAACCACTGGCTTCACCGAAAAGTCTAGCTACTGCTAAGAGGAGTTGTAAAACAACACTCAGAAGAGTCTGACCAGCCAGTCCATGAAATTCTTTTTTGCTAATATCACCTGGAAACACCTCACATCAGCTGAAGATCCAGAGCTTGCTTCTCTTATATCCAATTTTCCAGCCAAAAGATCAATGACACGAGATCTAGAACCAGAACTATCAGACAATTCCAGAGCAAATTGACCATAGGTGGCATAAGACGTGTGTGTTGCAGAATTGGAAAGTTCCTACCAACGTAAAGTCAACCAGTTTAGCTAGATTAACAGATTCAGCTCAGTTTGATCGATTCAATTCCTTCTTGATGGTGCACAGGCATAGCAGTAATTTACTATTTAAGAATTATACTATTAATTTATTTTTAGTATTTTGTAATCCTATTCGAAAAAAGATAATTTGGCACTCTATTAATATCTCTATAATCTCCGTTTGGATCAGCATTCAGTTATTCAATGAAAAGTTCAACCCTGTCATGCATGCTACATTCTATGATTCCAACTCAACAGAGCTGAGGTTTTCCCACCCAGGGAGATTAATGGCGCATAAGCATGATAGAAATTTACAATTTAAGAATTTTATTACTTAGGTTATTTCAATATTTTTCTGTTTATTTATGTCTTGTTTTCCTACATTTATTAGGAGTATTTCTTAGTCTAATCTTGGCACTCGA
>NW_019014611.1:657764-668134 GCF_000150535.2 Carica papaya
AAATCAAATATTACCTGTTATAAAATGTTTATTTTGTCATAAAACATCATGACTTACTGAGATTAAACCTAACTTGGTCGTTGGAGCATGACCAACGAACTAACGAGGTAAAATATTAGTATTATTGGGATGAGAAATAATGAAATTCTAAGCTATTCCTTTCAAGTACAAATTATTAAGTGATTTATTAAAAAATAATAAAAATAAGAAAAATAAAATAAAATTTGTGATGTTGATCAAAATTTCTTTTGTAGTGCTGTCCAAGCCCAGTAAAGAAGGCCCAATTCTTTGGGCGCCAGTGGCCCAATAAATGACAACATATTTAATTAAAAGATTAATTATTAAAAAATACATTTTTTTTAGAAAATTATAATTATAATTAAAAAAAAGTGGGATATACATGCAGCATTATTTATTTTTAAACCCTCTTTTTTTTTTTTTTTTTTTTTTTTAATTTAGACACCTCACTGTTTTTACTCTTTTCAGATCTACAGCGAAGCTTTTATCAATTTTTAATTTTCGTTCAAATCAATCAAGAGACTAAAACCCTAAGGATTCACCTCTTTCGATTTAGCAATTGAACTTCAAATTATAGCTTAAAAGACCTCGTTTTGTGCGTCTGAAGATCCGCTTACTGAATTCGAAGAGTCAGAAATCGAGAATGAGAGACGGGAAATCAGTAAAGTTCAATGTTCAGCAGCAACAGCAGCAACAAAATCAACAACAGCAGCATCAGAACGGTCATTTCTCTCCTTTTAAATTCGCCAAATTGTTAGATCCCGAGGCTTCGTGGGATAAGGTATCATTAGTTTTTGTAATCGTTGCTATTGATGGTATTGACTTTTGTTCGGTTTAGTTTGGTTAGAACTTGGGTGATTTCTGGGCAATTGCATCCGTGTGAAGTTAGCAGGAGTAAGGTTTAGTTGCTTATAAGAGGGAGTTTAACAACCTCTTAATTTTTCTTTATTGAATTTTTGCAAGCACAATGAACCGAAGCCGGTAGTGTTTTTTCTTTGGGTAGCTTCTATTAGTTTTTTGTGCTTAATTCTGCGAACCGACCTCCGTAAGTTGAGAAATTTAAGTTATTTTCTGTTAAACCAGTTGTCGTCTTTTTCTTCCAGAGAAATTCATGAAACTTCCTTTTCAATGGATAAGTGCATAATTATGAATTTGGTTTTTTATTGTTTGGATTCATGCTTATGAGTTAAGATTTATTTGGGCCAGGATCAATTGGGAGATGTATTGCATTGGATTCGACAAGTTGTGGCACTTGTCTGTGGATTGCTATGGGGTGCCATTCCTGTGGTCGGGGGCTTATGGATTGTCATGTGAGTTGATCTTTGGATTTCTTTTTTTTTTTAGCTCGGTTGACACAATCATTTCTATTGTCAGTTTATCATGTAGCATTTACTTGAATGGTTGGACTAGTGGGGTTGATGGCATGATTTCATTATATTTATAATCATTTGAGATTTTATTAATGACTTAAATAACTGCATATATATAGTAAATTACAGAGTACTATACATGAGAATAAGATAGTTAAGTCTTCATTTTGAATTGCTATTTGCAGACCATATTGACCCTTATTTATTTCGACATATTAGAATCCTTTTTATGTCTTGAATGCATCAGTATCAAGTATTATGTTTGCCTCATTGGTATGGATGTTCAAGGGATCAAGTTCACACATAAATTTTCGTATTTGGTAGAGTAAATACTGGATTACATATACATGACCAACAAGATTTGAAATGTTGCCCTCCCTAGAGGAAGCAAAGGCAGTTGGGCTAGTACCATGAATGACCAAGAAATAACTCCTCAAAAGTCAAATTAAAGAAGATCCTTTTAAGATCAAACAATTCCATTGAATTGATTGTATGTGTAGTAGCATCTACGATACTAAAAATTATCTAGTGACCTGATTATTGCGATTTCTTAGGATTGTTTGTTTTAGCTTCTAGTTAAGCTTGTATAATCTATCTTTTAATTCAAGATCCCTTGTACTAGTACTAATCCGAATCAAAGAATTATTAATTTGTTTATGCTCAAAACGAGAATGGGCTAAGGCCAAGGGTGTGTGTTGCAAAGGAAACATGCTTGAAGTAGTAGGTATCTAAAATTACTTCAAGTACTTAGTTCTTGATTTAGAAAAAGAAATTCCATATATTACTAATTATATTTAGCAGCTATTCATATGTACATGCACACACATATAAATATATATATGACTAAACAGGGAATTGAACATACGAAGAAGATGATGAATGCATAAAAAGTCACTGAATGGTGCTTTTTTTTTTCTTCAGACAGTTATTTATTAGCATTTAATAAGGAACCTGCTAGTTACATTCCCAAATAAGTAAATTAAAACATGATGCTAAAAGCTGCTTATAACAAACACCTAATAAGTTGAGCCAACAGCCCTTTAACTGACTACAGAAGCTTTATCTACTTTGTAAAACAAGCATTTTGGTATAATTTCTGGGCCTATGGTTGTCTTGGTTGCTTCATTGAAAAAACTTGAGTTGTCATTGTGTGTAGTTTGGAATTTTTCTTCACTCAAGGTAACATTCATGCATCTTGTTTTCTTTTTCAGTAGTATTTTTGAGTTAGAAGTTCTTATGGAAAGATGAATAGATAATTGAGGACTCAGTGGGAAAGTACATTGATAGTTGGATTGAGGGGTTGTATGCCTTTCATTTATTAATGGTACTCACCTGCAATCATGGAGGTGTTACAGTTTCGCATCTTTTACTTTCCAAAGACTGAGGGATTGACAAGTTGATATTATGTTGACATAATTCTTATTTATTCCTTAACTTTGCATATGGAAAATTGGTAATTCATTTTTACATGAGTTTAAACAAATTCGTTTATGATGAGCCACTCCTCTGATATTTATTCTCATCAACAGAGATAGAAGTAATTAAAGAGGTATAATAAAAAAGGGAGGAGGGATGGTAAAACATTTACATGCTGAACTAGAATAGCATATACAGTAGTAAATGGTGGTCTGACAACAAATGGATCCTGATATTGAAGTAGCATATTTTGGAAAAATGGAAGCATTCCTACTCATTTAGATTCTTTTAGAACAACTGATTTCTTTCAAAACAACCCTCTTATATTTGTAAATCAGTGTTTGTCATGGGAGACCTGGTGTTAAAACTTAATGTATCTCTAGGAGAAAGGGGAAAGGTTGTTAGTGATAATTAGGTTTCTTTGAAAGGAAGAGGGATTGTTTTTTTAGGAGAGCACATTGTTGACATTTTCACAGTAACGAGTGAACTTGATGGGTTTCGGGTTCTGCAATTTCAGGCTAGACAGATTCATGCTATATTCAATCTCCTTCCCTCATCAGCTGCTCGTCATCCCACCCCAACCTAATTAAAATTTTTCCCATGATGTTATGTTTCCATCTTGTAAATTATGATCAACACAAATGGATTTTTGTTATTTTGCTTTCTTAATCTGGTTTGATTGGATAGAGGTGAATTCTATTTGCAGATTTTTGTTGATATCCTCTGGGATAATATATGGTTATTATGCAATGGTACTAAAGATTGACGAAGAAGAGTTTGGTGGTCATGCAGCCCTTCTCCAAGAGGGACTTTTTGCTTCTATAACTCTGTTTCTGGTAGGCAGCATCTCTTTGCTATTCTCCTCCCACCAAGAAGCTCTCTTTTTAATTTAATTTTGAAAGTGAATATCCTTAACCGTAATGCTCTTGTATGATTTTCAGCTGGCCTGGATTCTAGTATACAGCTTGGCGCACTTTTGACTTGCTTGGTACAGCTACCCTGCTGCTTCCAAGCGCATTAATCTGTTATAGGATGCTCCATTGATTGCCTTGAAAATAATGAGAAAGTTTTGCAGGCCATCACTATTTGCTTTATTAATTCTGTCTCTCCAACATTTGGATTGGTAGTCCATGGATGTTAGGTTTTGGATTATAGGAAATAGATATTTGATGTCAATGTTCCTTCATAAACATTCCAACCAATGTAGCAATTTGTGGTAATCCACTCTTGAAGATAATTATACTCATGTTTTTATAGTCCCAAAGCAATTTTTGCGTGCAAGCAAATTTTGTTGGACTTTTCTGTTTTTGGTGACTGGATATTTGTATAGTTTAGATTCTTTGTACCCATGCTTCAGAGCTCCATGTTTCAATTTCATATTTTTTCTCTACAAAATTTTTGACGGAGTCAAAGTTGTACTGTTCTTCAGTGTGTTAATTATTTTGGATTTGTCATCAAAGTAACCCTCGAAACATTAATAGATCTTGCATCATTCAGTTGTATATAATTTAGCCTTTTTACAGAACTTAGCCCTCATTTTTTTCCTTAAGAAGTCACTTGATGTATTTAGTTATCCCCTCATTTGTATTGTCATGTGACTATCCGAGCATATGTCTAATATGTCGTAATTCAATTGAGAGTTTTGGATTTGTAGTGTCTTAAAATGACTTTTTATTACTCGAGGCAGCAAGGTAATTTGGAATTTGGTCCTACTAAGAATGGTATTCAAAGATCAAGAGTTTAATATGGTGATAATTCATAATTAGGAAAATATAGTGCAAATTGAAGCTTAAGTTTTCTCTTCATATCAAGCAATAGGAGCTGAACATATACTGATTTGCAACAGAAGATCATTGTCAACATCTTAGCAGTTTATTCAGATCACAAAAATCTCTTTTCTTGGTCAGAATTTAACCCCAGAACAAGAAGTTGCAAAACAAAAGCAAGTTAACTCTTATATGGAGTAAAGAATTGGCACTGTATTACCCCTCACCTAAAGGTTATATGAACAAGCAGGGACCTACTATCTCTAACGCCAATTTCTGCCTCTTCGTGACACAAGATAAATTCGGCCATAAACCCATTGTCTGCCTAATCTTGAGATTGATTGCTGCATAACAACACATAAGAAAATAGTTAAGATTTCTACTTTATGACTTATGATCTTAACACCAACTACCAAAAAGCTTTCAACCTTTCCCATCTCTTCCTATTTCTTTCCCTAAACATAAGATGTAGGATGGGAATAAGGTTGATCAAGGTCAATAGACAAAAAGTTCCTCAAAAGAAAAATTCCTGAATTAGCCGTTTGCATGGAAGCTCTAGACTATCATACGAGAGCGAATTACCTCAACCTTGGTGCGGAATTCCAAAGTGCATTCACATACATGGCAATCTGCTCTATGTGGAGAGATAATAGATTTATCTGATTTCACAAATGCAAATACCTGCATATAAATATTAGCTTCTTCAACATTTAAGAGATGGGTAAAATGGTACTTGGATATATTGAATAGGAAAGAGAAACAAAAAAAGAAGCTTCAGAAGGTAAACTGACCTCCTCTGAGCAATTTGGGCACGGTCCCTTCAGCGCTACTAAGTCACTCCTCCAGAGTCCTTGAAGTACTCTCACTGCAAAACAGATACATGTTTATAGTATTTGGAACACAAAAACCAATATATTTATAACCAGGTTGCCAAATAAAAAATCTAATTTTCATTTTGTTTGTTTAACTTGAAAGACATAAAAAATTCCACCAGAATCAACAGAAAAAAGAGTGTAGCTATATCTAACTTCAAAGATATAAAGCATAAAATCTTTTCGGGTAATCACTTAATCAGACTCCTTGTTATATGTAGCATGGCAGTAAGTTTGTAACTGTTACCAGCAGCTGATGCAACTGGATAGCCAATCACGGACCCCAGTGCCATTAAGAGAACTCCATTCACTGTGGAAAGAAATCCTAGAGAAGAAGCTTGAGTTGTGTAGGAGATTGTTGAGAACGAATCTTGATACGCTAGACTGAAAGTGTAGATTGCAGGCAGAAGACATGCTGAACTGCCAAATGCAAAAATCAGGATCCATATACTTGCTAAGGCAAATACCTGCGAAAGATCTTCCTGCCCTACATCCACGCCAACTTAATATTCAAGCGGAGAGGAAAGAATTAAAAAAAGAAAAAAAAAAAAGAACCGTTCTCCTCTATGGTTTAGAATAAAGCAACTGGACAAATTAACACTTAAGAATCTACTAATTAAGTGGGATCAAGGTCAATTCCAGCCTAGCTCGAAAACAGTCTTTAAGTACACAACAGAATCCACCCATTGCAGTTGTTTTTATAAGTGAGGTAGAGAAGAATATAATTATTTTAGTGTAACTGTAAGAAAAAATAAATAGAATAAACTATATTTCTATCCTCAATTTGTTTAAGTTCAAATTAGATTAATTAAAGAATGTTATATTTATTAGAAATAGCATTTATATGGGGTAATTGTCCAAATCAAAAAGACACATATTATACACTGCTTACAGTATAGAGGTGTTAGTAACTTTCCCTATTCTTCCCTTCCTTTTTATCCTCCAGATATTTTGAGAAACATGTAAATGAAACATTACATGTATCATGCAACTTTGGAAAAATAGTTAACAAGAACTTCAATTCGGTAAAAAGAACAGAGAACTTCCCAAGATGGATATATAAATAAACACAATCAAAATTTGTCCAAACAGAAATTAATTACCTCTGCATCTGAATAGGTTGATTGTCCTCTAAGACTGCAACGAGGGTACTTGACAACAGATTTGGAACCATACCACCGTAGTTTTAACTATTCCAACCATTAAAAAGAAATCATTTTAATTCGAAAACCAGTTTAAAAACATAAAGTTTAGACAACAATTTAGGGTTAATGCACTCACCTCTACTCGGTCAAACATGTCGTCTACAATCAGAGGTGTGCCACTGTAATAAGCATCCCTGGCCTATACCCACAACAAAAAACCCAACAAGTTTCAATTACACTACTCAAAATCACAAATTCAAACACATATTTTTGAGAGAATTGGGAAAATGTTTGAAAATCAAAAGAAGAAGAAAGCTTCAAGCGTTACTTGGCGATAAAGAGCTTCAAGAGTTTCTTTGCTGGCAGTCTCAATTGGGCCAACGTAGATACAAGAAGGACCCTCCTCGTTGCAGATGGATGCCGATACAACGCCTCCTCCTCCACTGCAGCTCCTCGTGGAGACCCGGACCAAAAACGGAGCTCCGGTCCGGTTAGGATGTCTGGGAAGTTCAACGACCGCCGAGGATCCGATCACGTGAGGCCCGATGGAGTTGCACGTGGCCCCCATGAACACAGAAGGCAGAGCTGCTCTGCTACTCGGCAAAAGCAAACATGAGAGGAAGAAATGTTGAAGAGACGTCTCCGCCACAAACTATACTCGCTACTGAATCTTTGTGAGCTTATGCGGCGATAATTTTACGAGAATGCCCTTTTGTGAATCTGAAATTCTGGTTCGTTTCGGCGCGTAAAGATCTGGTTGGTTGACGGCCCCACGCTGATATTTTCCCAAATGTGATTGGTCCTGGATTGTGAGTAAGCCACGACGTCGTTTTAAGTGAAGTTGGAAAAAGACGAAAATGCGTTTGCCGGGAGTCGAACCCGGGTCTATTGCTTGGAAGGCAATTATCCTAACCGTTGGACTACAAACGCCTCTTGATGTGACTGGTCACAAGCAAGTATACGTATTATTTCTTTTTATATTTGTTTGTTTATTATGATCAGGTGGTTTTGCCTATGTATGCTCACTATGCACACATACTTGTTATCTTCATTATCTGTTCTGGTTTTTTTTGGTTGACAATTCAATTTTTTACCAAAACATTAGTGTTCTAACAGTATGTATATATATATATATATATTTGAAAAGGGTCTAATGATCATTTTATAAACAGAACACTTGCAAACACTAATTTATTTCTCTGCAACACATTAATTTTGTTAACGTGAAAAACGAAAGAAAAATTAAAATAAGGTATAATTTACAGAATGGTAAACGAAAATAATGTAAAGAGAAAACAAAGAAGAAAAAATGAAACGAAAAGAAACTGAATTCCTACAAAGCTGAGATAACTGGGATTTCCATCATGTTACAGAATCTCTTCTACTCGAAGAAAAAGAAAAAAGAAAAAAGAAAAATCCTCCCTAATAAACTTTATGTTCTTGCAAAGAAAGAATCCCATTCATGTTTTTCCACATTTCCAAATAAGTTATACTTCCAAGAAAATTCTTCTGGAAAATCATTAGGATCCTCCCCGTTATTCATCTTACTCCTAAGCTTCTCAACTCTATCAAGAACACCCTTCATTGTTATATCAAATGCATCTTCAATTGTCTCCATTCTTGATCTTGGATCAGCATATATCACCTTCGGGATCAGCCTTATGACTTCTTCTCTCATTGCTACAATTTTCCCTTTCGGAATCTGGTGCAGGACTTTCTCAATGCTTGCTTTCCCTTCCTTCACTATATTTGCTGGTATAAAAACAGAATACTTGGAGTAATCCTTTGGTAGATGCCATATGTATTGCGCGTAGGCTGAACCCGGATGGAAGAAAACCGGAATGCAGCCTGCCAGGATAGAATCAAAAGTTGATCTTCTTGTGTAGGAATCTCCAGGAGGCTGTAGGCAAAATGTTGAGGCTTGAAAGAATTTCATAATCTGGTCTGCTTTATAACACTTTTGTGATCCTGAAACACATTCAAGCAGCCTGCATTTCCTACGAGAGGCACGACATTGATCAATGATTTCTTGGCGGATAGAGTCACTTAAGTTAGGCCTCGGAGCTCCAACAAACGAGAAAAGATACCGCCTTTTCTGTCTTCTCATTCGGGCTTGCCATTGGAAGACATCATTATCCTTTGATGGGTGAAAATATGTAGGGTAAGGTATCCCAAAGCCATGATAATTCCATGGACTAGACTCAATCAAAAGCATTGTCATGTTTCTTGGTTCTGGTAAGATCATAAGCCGGTTTCCCCAATCTGATTCGTTCTCCGGAGTCCTCATGAAATCCCAGGTAGTCCTTCCTGCAATCATAAAATGGTCTCTCCCCCACATTGTTTTCCACTCTGGTTTCTCCCTAACCCACTTCATGAGATCAAGAGCAGCGGCATCTCTCATGTAAGGGAAAGGTCCCCAGAGAAACCTGGCTACATCAAGGCCTGCGTAGTAAGGTATGAATATGGCGGATGCCATGGAGGAATCTTTTGTTAAGCACTTATATTGCTTCATTCTGTTATGGAAGATGACTTCGAGAGTGAATTGATTCGTCGAAAACCAACCAGGAACTCTTTCTAAATCCGGAATATGAGGACCTAACCCGAGATTAGATGTTAATTCACACATATTAGTCCACCAACTAAGTGACCAACAATTCTTGAGAAGCTCTTCATTGAACATGCTTGGAATTTCATGAACATAAATATATTTTCCTGCACATGGATCGGAAGATTCAGAATCAAATACCCTTTTCTCTGTTTTCTCTTTAATGGGTTTTTTCCAAACACTTGTCCCCTCAGATTCTCGTTTCCTTGGAACTTTTCTGCTTCTTCTCGCTGTAACTTCTTTTTTAGCTTCAGTATTTACAAATCCTCCATCTTTCCTCCTGGCTGAAACTCGAGTTTTATTCTTCGCTGCCCTTTCATTCTCTGAAACAATTATTTGATTACCATTTTCAAGCCCACCATTTTTAACATCCTCTTCTTTCCTTGCTTCTCTATCAAGCTCTTCAACAATTTCATGTATAATCTTATCATCCTCTGTTTTATCCCCTGTTGTTTCTTCTATTATTGCACCCTTATCATCCTCTGTTTTCTTCTTTTCCCCTCTTTCTTTCCCACCAAGGTCATTTTCATTGACAGTTTCCTTCACAAACCTTGACCCAGATACATCAATGGCGGTCGTGAAATCGTCTCCTTCGCTATTGTTAACTAACAAAGAAGAATTATACAGACAAAGCAAGAAGATCCACAAGAGAAAAGATGCTAAAGCGAGATACCAGAATTGGGTTCTATACTTCGTCGTAATCGCTTTCTCCATCGTCATTCCCTTTCGATGTCTTCTCATGCATGAAACCCAAAATCAAACTTTTTCTACCAATATTCGATTATGGGTTTAGATAAAAACTGAGTTTGGGTGTTGAGGAAAATGCATGAAAAGCTCTTTTCCCTTCTTTGAAAGTTCTCTGTGCTGCAACCTTATATGGAAGATGACGATAGAAACTTCAAGCTTAGTGTTAGGCAATTCAGAAAAGAGAGAGAGAGAGAGAGAGAAAGGAAGATGTTGAAGGATTCAAGGTTTCGTTACAGGAAAATGCAATTAAGGAAATTCTTACACGTTAATGGTTTATTTGTTTTGTAATTTGCATGATTCATGTAAATTAGTTAATAACAGAAGTTGAGGTTTAATCACAACCGTTGGATCAGAGAGTTTTGTTTAAATAATTTGAGGGTCTCTCAAAAAAGATCTTGGGGGTCTGTAGTTAATGAAAAAAAAAAATTATA
>NW_019014611.1:668429-693120 GCF_000150535.2 Carica papaya
ACCTTTACAGACTTACACCAGCTGTAAACTTAAAAGCCGTTGACTTAAGGGGTAATTTGAATAACTGGACTGGCCCACCAAGCAATCAACAAATTCAATTACTATTTTCTTTTTCTTTTTCAAATTTAAATTTTATTTTTAATAAATCAAAACAATTACGACTTATAAAATTAAATTAATTTTTTTTTTCTTCTTATAAATTGGTAATTATATACTAGCAGTTGATTTTGTCATTTTCGTCAATACGACGCATTTGGGTTTATTTGTTTATTGTTTAATTTATGTAATTTTCAAGAAACCAATAAAATATATATATATATATATATATATACACACACACACACACATCGAATAAAACAGGTAGATGTCGATTTTGCTGTTTGGTTTTTAACTTAGAAGGCAAATAGTATTTGGAGCAACCTGAGAAAATTTGTGATAATTACTGAAATCGTGACACGTGTCCGTGCACAAAATTATTTATTTTAACTTTACTCATCAACTAAGTTGTGGTTGTCATATTCATTCAACCAGTTCCGAGGCCGGACAAGTTGTTAATTGGTAAACTTGTAAATTATATTATTATTGAATAATTATATTTATAATCCAAAACTAATTATTTTTGTTTCAAGAATAATAAGCATTTCAATATTTTTACACTTTTTCTTTTTCTTTTTCTTTTGAGAATGTTTTTTTTTCCCCCTAATAAACTCGTATATATATATATATATATAGAAATGAGATGAAAATTACAGAGAGTGTGTTTGGTTGGCAAAAATGGTTGAAAAGCAATTGCAGACGGCAATTAAAGAACATATTCCATTCCTTTCCAATTCGAAAACGTAAGGGAATCATAACACACACGCACATATATATATATATATACCCACTAACTAAAAGTAACAAAATTGCATAATATATACTTTAAAAAATTATGATTTTAATATAATTTGTCTATTTAATTACAAATAATACAAAAAATTTAGATTAAAATTATGATTATCACATGATTAATAGATTGTGCTGATTTTATTAAATATATATATTTTTTTTAGATTATCATTTTTTTTAATGTGCAAAAAATAAGATCATGTTGATGGGTTCTTGAACCAAAAACATGACTGGCACGTAGAAGAAATATATTTAATAAATGGATTAAATTTATATTATTTATTTAATTCATCATCTTATTACACGGACATAATCACAAAATGAAATTATTTATTTAAATCTAGAACACTGAAAAAATTATATGTATAAAATAAATATTTAAAAAAAAACGAAAAAAACAAGCAATCAATATAAATTATTACAGAAATTAAAAGCATTTGCTAATTACATGATAATCAATGATTAGAGGATTTAAACAGATCAAAAGGGAATTATCCTTTTGTTAATTATTACTATATATTTTTTTTAATTCTTAATAGATCGCATGAGATAATAATTACAAAAATGAATTATTATTTTTATTACTGTAATGACAACGAGAAACCAAACGAGTAAATGCACCAACAAACTAACAATCTTTGGCAATGGTAACCCAATAAAACACTTGTTGTCATCGTCAAAATCTTCGTGGCGTAACCAATAGCGTTCCCCGTTTAGAAGAAGAGATCTTTGATCAAAAGTTTCGTTCTTTTGGTGGTGGGTCATCATAATCGACGGTGGTCATGATGGGGAGGGACCATCCCCACCACCATCAGCAGCAACCGGGGATTCAAATCAAGGTGGTGAACCCTCGGCGAGGGGATAATGTGGTGCAGCCGCTGGGCCAAGTAGCTCCGTCTTCAGTATCGCCATCACGGCCGCCGCAGCGGCAGGGGGAAGCCGGTGAATCCGGGCCGTTCAAGCGCTGGGTGCCATGGCTGGTGCCGCTGTTTGTGATTACCAACATTGTCGTCTTCTTGATCACAATGTATGTGAATAATTGCCCAAAGAACTCTGGCTCCTGCGTGGCGAACTTCTTGGGCAGATTCTCATTTCAACCGATGAAAGAGAACCCTCTTCTCGGTCCTTCTTCTTCTACGTGGGTATCTCTTCTCTATCTCTCTCGCTATTAATCTGCATATATATCTATATATATGTAGTTTTCTCTGTGTCTATTTATGTGTGGGGATATGGGTTCCGGTTGGGTTTGGGGGGAGGGGGAAGGAGGGGTTTATGAAATGGGGGTTATTGTTTTATTTCTGCATTGATTACTTTTTTTATTTTAGATTGTTGTCTAGATTTGTGTACAGAATGTATATAGATTGATGCGAACATGTCTATTTAGAGAAGTGATTTGTCCATGTTTCTATCACTATCTATTGTCATTATTAACCTTTTTTTTTCATGAATTGGCTCATAGGTAGCTGGCTTGATTTCAATTTGGAAAAGCATAGTGAGAAGTTATTATGAACAGGCCTTGAAAGAGGAACGGAATTTAGGGGGGGGGGGAAAAGAAAAAGGAAAAAGTTATAAGATACTTAAAAGTTCTGAAATTTTCATTGGCTGAGTCCAATTTACCTTAATTGGGGACCTGAATAACCCAGATAATTTACCTGCTTGGTTTGGATTTTGTTTTCAAAATATGGATAGATATCCAAGGGATGAATAGGTATAGTCAATGACTTTTCGACTTGGATTTGCTGCGAGAAAGGATTGCAAGAAAGGAATGGCAATAATTTGGAAGACATTCTTGCTCTGTAAGATGGCTAAGATGAAAGTTTTTCTTTTGTGGTCTGTTCTTTGATTAATCATGGGTCATGCCTTAAAGTATGAAACTACATGTAATCCATGGTTTTGGATAAGAAAAATGTAAATTCTAGTTTGAAACTCGTGCCGTAAGAATATCTAATCTTGAAGCCACCGAATTTATATCTTTGTGATGCTTGATTTTAGTTTATCTGAATCCATATCCTGAAAGTATATACATGTGATTACTTCATCTAATTGATTTACCGTGTATCCTTTCAGATTAGAGAAGATGGGTGCTCTAGAAGTGTCGAAGGTGGTGCATAGTAAGGAGCCATGGCGCTTGATTACTTGTATATGGTTACATGCTGGGGTCTTCCATGTACTTGCCAATATGTTGAGTCTTGTCTTCATTGGCATTCGACTTGAGCAGGAATTTGGATTTGGTGTGTATTGAGTTCTCCGGTTTGCCTTCTATGCTAAAACTGAAATCTTATAACTTTAACTACGCAAAAAATTTGATGCTTTCAATGGTTCAAAATCTCAGTTTATTTGCTTTTTTTACCTGGGATGTTGCATATCCATATTGATCAATTTTTTTGGTGCATATAGTCATCTTTTCTTGCAATATATTTAAGATCAGAGGCAAACTATTGCATCTGCTGGGTCATTTAAGATAGAAACAATCTCTTAACTTGTGCACTTACAAAGTTGTTTACTTGTAAAATCTGGTTTTCCAAGTTTGAATCTGAGCTCTTTTATGTTATCCATCCACAGTCCGCATTGGGTTGCTGTATATCATCTCTGGTTTTGGTGGAAGTTTGATGTCAGCTCTTTTCATTCAAGCCGGTATCTCTGTTGGTGCTTCTGGTGCACTATTCGGTTTGCTTGGGAGCATGCTTTCAGAACTTATCACAAACTGGTCAATTTATGTAAACAAGGTACATGTCACTTCTCGGGATTTAGAAGTAAAAATTGCTTGAAGCAACTTTTTCATGTTATTGGATATTCAATTGCTTTGCTGGTGTTACCTAGTGGATATTTTTCCTTTTTTGCAGTTAGCAGCATTGCTGACACTTGTTTTCATCATTGCAATAAATTTAGCCGTGGGAATCCTCCCTCATGTGGACAACTTTGCTCATATTGGAGGATTTATTTCTGGTTTTCTTCTTGGATTCGTGTTCTTAATTCGTCCTCAGTTCGGTTATGTTAGGCAGAAAAATTCTCCTCCTGGGTATATTGCAACATCAACTAAACCTAAATACAAGACGTATCAATACATACTTTTTATTGTTTCCCTCATACTATTGATTGTAGTGTAAGTTCCTTGAATCCCTTTGACTGGAATTGATTCTCGCAACAAAACATCTTCGTGATTAGATCTGGTTACCATATTTTTTATTGCAATATTGGCAGATACGTCGCTGGCCTGGTTTTACTTAGCAAGGAAGTCAATTTGAATGATCATTGTTCATGGTGTCACTATTTGAGTTGCGTCCCAACCTCTCTTTGGAGCTGCAAGTCACAGCAAGTTTACTGCGAGGTACTACCTGTGCTGTCTCTTTGACAATCCTTTCTCATTAAACATTTGCATTTCCTATACATAACTGCTTAAACACTCATTCTTGATTGAAAAATCTCGAGCAAACAAAGAAACTTATTGAAATGGCTTTTATTATTGGAAAATGTGTTGCGTGTTACTATTATATGGAAAATTAGACTTTTCCCACTGGGAACGTGTTTGTGTAGAATTGGACGAATCAAGATTGGAATATAATTTGTGTATAAGACGTGAAGTTTGTTTCTAGTTGTAACTTAAAGCTGATGTCTTGTGCTGTATCTTGCTGCTGCTTGCAGTCGACCCAATTTGGAAATCAACTGAACTTGACATGCATAAGCAATGGAAAAACCGGCCTCTACACATTGACAAACAATAGTTCGTTCCATGTTCAGGAGCTATGTTCCGAGCTTTGCAGTTGAAACAATGATGAACATATTAATATCACAGGATGTAAAGAACGGGTTGATTTTATCATTCATCTGTTAAGCCAACAAGAACGATTATCGACATAACTGCAAAGAAGAAGGTTGATACAACGACATCATCGTCGTCATTATCATCACTGTTTTCGTGGGTCATTATCTTTTCTGAGTCTTTCGTTTCTGTCTATACTCCTGAGTTCAATTGAGGAATATATCTATATATACAGCTGTGGAGGTGTATTTTATAGGTGGGAATAGGTTGTCCATTTAGAAAAAATTGAATCGTCTCAAACTCTTTTAGCCTCTTTATATAGTTGATAATTTGTGAAAATGTTGATTCTTTAAAAATAGAAAGGAGGATATAACAGAAGCTTTAGATTTAAATGTAAATGGTATCATAAATTTATATTGAATTAAAGTTAGATAAATTTAATATTTGAATTTTGATAAATAAAAATAGAATTTAATCATTTTAGAATTTATTACAGGAGTAATTTTTTTTTAAAAAATTGAGTGATTAAAAATAAAAATAAAAATATTTTAACACCCTATAATTTAAAAAAAAAAAAAAAAAAATTGTTGGGTGTAGATCAGAAATTAAGGAGGTCCAATAAGACATCTACATGGCAAGAATCGGCCCAACATTTGTTGTTTTGTTGGCCCAATGATAATTTCGTTATATATTTTTCCCAAAAAAATTAAAATATAAAAATTTTAACTATTTTTTTTTTAAATGTTTTTATTTTGAAATATTAAATATTGGAAAATAATAAATATTATTTAGTTCGAGAGATAATAATAATAATGGGTATTAATTAGACAATTAAAGAGTGTATCCGTTTGTAATTAAAAGGGGTTTAAAGAGAAATTATTATACCCATAAATAATAGGCCCATCTTCTTTATTAATTGATAATAAGCCCTTTCATTAATCATATAAACTAACATTATAAATAGTCATTAATTTGGGCCCATTTCTTTTTGGGGCCTTCCAATTTTCATATCTAAACATTTTGTAAATAATAAAAGCAAAAAATTTAATGCCAATTCTTTTCTTGTTAATCTAAAGAGAAATTTGATATGGAATGGTGTTTTTAAAATTGTTCGGAGTAACGTCAAAATTTTATTTAAGCATACATCGTATCGGAAAAACAAATAAAACTTAGTACGATATAGATGTAGAATTTTTTTACGTACTAAACAATACTCGACATAAAACTATAATCATTTTTTTTTTTAAATGACCCATTTTGTAATTTATAGAAACTATTTTGTATGCCTAATATACAGGTTTACATAATGGTTGGTGAAGTTATAGATACATCTTATATAGTATATGGTTGGAGAAGATCAAATCAAATTTTTTGTCATAATAACGTTTATAAGAAGTTGAAAATTACTGAATAGGGTCTATCAAATGATGATTTTCTGTTGGACCATCATTTTGTTTTGTCTCTTTTTGTCTAGAAAATTGCATGTTGCACACACATATTTACATATGCGTATATATATATATATATATATATATATATGTAGATGTAATGTATTATATCCACTCTCCATTATTATTGTTACCGCTAGCTATACGCATAGATGATTTCAATTACCCTCCTCCAATGGGCCCTTTTAAGTTTTAACCTATTTCTTCAATATATATATATATATATATGTGTGTGTGTGTGTGTGTGTGTGTGTGTGTATGGGCATTCATAAATGATCTTGTAATATGATTTGAAATTATGGGTAGGTAGTTAAGTTGCTTTTTTATTTGGTTTTGGTAAGAGGTAGTTAAGTTGGTCGTTAGGGTAGTTGGTCTTTTCACTCTATAAACAAAAGCAAACAGGCAACACTTCCTCAAAAGAATATAAATACTTAGCTTGAGATAACTTCCCAATCCCTTTCAACTACCTCAAGAATTTGCCTTCTCAAACCAAAAAAAAAAAAAAAATGAGTCATACACTCACATGCTATACATATGCCCATCACTTTCCTTCAACATGTACATATACATATACATATATATATATGTGTGTGTGTGTGTGTGTGTATGTATATATAATTTATAAGACCTGAAATGATGTCGTTTTTGCTCGTTGGAATAAGAAACTTTAAAGGGTCTCCTACACTTTTCATCTTACAAAACAATAAATATAAGATTTGTAAGTTTCTTGTGGAGGGATTGCGTAATGCTTAATAATGTCTATTTAGTGTACTAGGCGTGCAGACTCAGTTCATTTAAAAGACTTTGTGTATTATTAGTTATTATTATGTTTTTATATTAAATATATACATATATATTAAACCAAACTTTTAACCCATTATAATTATTACAATTTAAAAAAAAAAAAACAAAATTAATCATTATAAAACATTATTAAAATTTAATACAATTTAATTATTACTGTCAATTATTATTATTATTTATTATATAGTGATCCCTACAAAATAATTTATAATTGTATGAAACCAGCTTTCTTTCCAGTGTCTGTGCAGTCATGAATGCGAAAGCTAACTGGACACAGTGGCTCAGCTCTTGTCCCTTCAATCATTTTAGACCCTCTTAAAATAAACTAATTATAAAACTAGCAAAATTTATATTTAAGATAATTCCCCCTCTTAATTACTTAATTAAAATCTATCGTAAACATTTTTCAAAAAATTAAAAAAAAAAAATACCCATCATTTGAATTCTTAATTAATCTAATTACATATCAAATATGCAATTACACTAATTTTATACATTTATAAAGTCAATAAATAAGATCCACCGTAATGAATTATGTATATATATATATATATCCACTTTGCTGACAAAATAATGATCCTGTCTGCTTCTTTAGTCAAAACCAGCTTTAAAATTCTACACAAGCTGTGTTCCTGTCTATTTAATTTATTCCCAAATCCAAAGTGAATCAAGACTTTTGTCTCCCCACAAAAACCAGTCTGAATCGGGCTTTCTGGGTTTTGGGTTTTTCCATTTTCCCCCACCTCCACACTCAACCAGTATGAAAAATCCTTCTTCTAAATTTTGAAAAACTATGTGCTAATATTCAAAAATAATTTAATTAATTACTCATAAAGTCAAATTTTTTGACTAGAAAATTTTATTATACAGTCCCACACGGGGACGAAGTTGAGAAATATTTGGGAATACAAAATTTTAGAATTTACTAATCTATTTTTTAATATATATTTAACAAGTTTCTGCTTGGCATCTTATTTTTGTGAACCCGACATTAAATGAAGAACAAGAAGAAACTGACGTATACGTATAGAATATAAATATATATATATATATATGTGTGTGTGTATATGTATGGTTAATTTAAGCGCATAATTGCCAAATAGAAACGTTTGAATTTCTTGCAGTGTTACCCCAAGTACATACGCTAATCCACTCAATAATACGTAGGTCGCATGTGACAGATTAATTAACGTCAATTAGCGAATATTAATATTGTATTAAACCATATCACTTTCAATTATAGAGTTTAGTGATGTCAAATAAAGTATTTTTATGTTCGATTTATTACGTAAAAATTTGTTTACATAATAAACTTAAAATTAAGCAACTAATCGGTCCAGAAATTTACTAAAAGCATTTGGAAAACAAAATGATTTACCTTTTTCTTTAAACGAAGAAAAGCCAAATAATTAGCAATCAGAAGGTAAGGATGGACCCGTGAGCATGTGTGTACCAGATCTTGACCCCGCACAATTTCAGACCGTCCAATACGTGGAAAGATATTATTGGGCCACGTTGACTGCAGAGTTTAATGAGTATTGTGCTGATATTTCTTTTTTTTTTTTTTTTACTTTTTGTGTTGTGGCACGCACATGGGTTACGGAGACGATGTGACAACCTCACCAGTCAAACGGTGCAGCTCACGCACTGTCCCAACTTTTACTCTCTCTTTCTTTTCTTTTGAAATAATCATTAATTAATTAATTATAGAACGAGTTGGATTATGCCTAACCTGCTTAAACTTGTCTGTACTAAATTCTCTTCAAATAATCTTTCGAGTTAATTTGCAAGATGAGGGAGTCGTAATTTTATGTTCGCGCGTGTGGCTCGAGATTGTTATGGGCCCCACGTGTGCAGTTAAAAAGCCCCACACGGCTGTTAATATGGTCCGCTTATCACGGGGATTAAGTGGGTCCCACACGACCACGTTGGATGCCTTCGCGCGGTGGGCTTCTTGGCTTTGTTGCCCCTCTGGTCATCACCACTTCACTTTGAGTGGGAATTTGCTAAGCCCCATCTCATCTCTCTGTGGACCCTCATGTCTATCCTCCAATCACAGCCGTTCATCGCGCTTCCCGCCTTCCCACGGACGCAAAGCCCGATATTCCCAAATTACCCCTTTGTCTTGACGTCATCACGTCTCAGCACGAGTCACATCCTTTCAGGGTTATTTCCGTCTTATCAAATTAAAGTAGGAACATGGCATGAATATCGTGATTTGTTCCCAACATGACAGAATTCCAGATTCGAACTTGGGACCTGTTCATTAGTTAAAAGAATAAAGTGCTATTTTATATAAATACATTAATATTTTATTAAATTCTAAATAAATATATTCTAAATAATTTACGTTTTTCTTTTTTCAAAAACTCTTTTAGACATTTACCAAATTCTAATCTTTAAAATTTTAGGAAAAATAATATCGGGTGTGTTTAATCCATTCTATAACAAGACTAAATTGAACACTCGCCCAAGGAGCGCACAATAATGTACTTTAGAAGTCAGATTCCCTACGATTGTGGGGCCCCACGCGTAATCCGTATAATACCGCTACGTAATTGGACCGTGATACCACGCGTGGTTAACAGAGAGTACGCAAAATAAATTATCGAGTTTGGTTCACAAAAAAGGAACATTAATTATGGATTTCTTTAAAAAAAAAAAAAAAAAAAAAAAGGTTTCCAACAGCTACTTTGTTTGGCCACACCTTCTCCCCGCAACTCCATAAGTACCAGACCCTTCTCCTCCCTTTTCCCCTAAGCTCTAATCCTTCATTTTCCCTGTTGAGATTTTCTTCTGGTCTTACTTTGTTATGCGAAGAGAAATGGCAATGGCGGGTACATTCTGGATGGTAGCTTTACTTGGAGCGTTAATGTGGGTTGCTGAAGCGAGAATTCCCGGGGTCTACCAAGGGGGTTCGTGGCAAACTGCTCATGCTACTTTCTATGGTGGTGCAGATGCTTCGGGCACCATGGGTATGTCACTTATATTATGCTTCGATTTTTCATGTAGCATGCAAAATGAGGAGAACCCATCTTGAAAATTCTACTGATAGTTGATTACCCACTTGTTTATTCTGCTTAATGCTCTAAATCGGTCATGATTATGAAAACCCAGTTGAGGAAATTTTTTCCATGTCCGAAAATCGACTGAAGTCACCCACATTGCGTTTAAGTTTTACCCGATTCCATTTACAGGCGGGGCTTGCGGGTATGGGAATCTTTACAGCCAAGGGTATGGCGTGAACACGGCGGCGCTGAGCACGGCGCTGTTCAACAATGGCCTTAGCTGTGGGGCTTGCTTTGAGATCAAGTGTGCGAATGACCCGAAATGGTGCCATTCCGGTAGCCCGTCAATCTTCGTGACTGCAACAAATTTCTGCCCGCCAAATTACGCTCTTCCTAACGACAATGGTGGATGGTGCAATCCTCCGCGTTCTCACTTCGACTTGGCCATGCCCATGTTCCTCAAGATTGCCGAGTACCGTGCCGGAATTGTCCCCGTCGCCTACCGCCGGTAAGCGTCGAACCCGTCTACGTTTTCTAATCTCTGGTTTTGCTCTGTTTCTGGGTTTGCATACGGGGTTGGTCTGTAGGCAATTAATTAACACTTTCGCATGAAGAAGTAAGGAATTTATTGATAGTAGTCCATAAAAGTCTAGATTATGAATTGAAATTACATTTTTTTAAAAATTTATATATATATATATATATATATATATAGGTTCATTCATTTATATCCAAGTATAGTAATTTATCTAATAAAGTTTAAAATTAGAACCATTAAAATAAACTATCTACTTTATATCTAAGTGTGCCCATTTTATAAATGTATTAATTATGATGATTGAAAATTTATTAAATAGTTTATAAATATGATTTCAACGATAATTTGAAAAGAAATTATTTATTTATACAAAATTATTAATTTTTAAGTTATTATTTCCAATTTTTCTAATTTTTTATTAATTTTAATTTGTTTATAGAATGAAGACATTGGCAGATATTTTTATAATTTTTATAAAATAACAAAAAAGATTGAACCATGTTGTATCTGATACGAGCCTATCGGGTCATGAATGAGAATCTATCAGCGGGTCTCGGATCGGATCCTGGTACGGGTGTTTAATAGATTTTTGTCAGATTTTCCAATGTACATTTCCTAATTGGACCAAAATGCCCACCTCCTAGTACCAATATTAAACTATCTTACTAACCGTCAAAAGTAACGGATATTCCGTCCTTCCTTCCTCGCCAACGGTTAGGTGGGGGGGGAAGGTAGTTAACGCCTACTCATTAAACCGTTATTGTTGACCGCTCTCCACCATTTGTTTTGTTTGTTTGTTTGCGCATCGTGCTTTTTTCAATTATTTTTTGGCTTTTAACTTTTGGGTAAGCGCTCATTCAAACACCGAGTTGAATAAAAACTGCCGGACACGGTCTTCGACGAGTTTTACATTACGATTTTATGAAACAATCGTCGCTCATTCTTTTGTGGGTCCCATGCCTAAAATCACGATCCGCGTTCCATGCTAACATTTCTCCTTGACCTAAATGACAATAACGCCTGACGATTTATGGTGTATTTACGCAGGGTGCCATGCAGGAAGATGGGTGGGATCAGGTTCACGATCAACGGCTTCAGATACTTTAACCTGGTGCTGATCACCAACGTGGCGGGTGCAGGGGATATCGTGAGGGCGAGCGTGAAAGGTTCAAAGACCGGTTGGATGCCGCTGAGCCGGAACTGGGGTCAAAACTGGCAGTCAAACGCCGTTCTGGTCGGTCAGCCGCTCTCGTTCAGGGTCACAGGCAGTGACAGACGCACATCCACCTCGTGGAACATTGCCCCCGCCCATTGGCAGTTTGGTCAAACATTCACTGGCAAGAACTTCAGGGTTTGACCAGAAATGAAAATGAAGTAATCAAAGAAAATAAAAAAAAGGAGAGAAAATTAGGAGGATGATATTTGTTTGATATTGATTTTAATTTTCATAATTTTAAGCTTTAACCCTTTACCCAGAAAAAAGAATTTAAAAATAATTGCCAACCAAATTCAAGTTTCCCGCCGTAATATATATATATATATATATTTCCAATATTGTCCTTCTTTGCGCCAATTCTTCTGTGCTGGGAGATGTCGAAGTGTTTTTAAGTTGCTAAAAGTAAAATGGGGAAAGGGGATGGTGGGGTAGGAGGAAAGTAAAGGTCCAGTTTGGTTTCTTTTTTTCTTTTTTTTTTGACTTTTTGCTGGTGTTTGTTTGGGTGATGAGAAAATTAGGGGAAGGGGAAGGAGAGAAAGTGTAAGGGAAATACAGTCGTAGGGGAAGAAAAGGGGCTGAGGCGGCTGCACAAAAAATGTAGCCCGCAGCCTATTATGTGTAGCAGTTAGTACTAAAAACTCTTCTTCTTTTTTGTCTTTTTTTAAGTGTAATGTAGTATGTGATTATGGATGTGTTGCAGAAATGTACTGTTGTAGTAAACTAAGTATTTTTAACTTGTATACTTTTTAATTGGAATGTAATCTTGGTTTTGCTTTATCTAAATCCCAATTTGTTCTGCTAGATTATCAATTAGAGAAATCAGTTTCAGTAACACAGCCAAGTCTAAAGCATACACAATACCTGCGTAAGGAAAACTGCAATTCTTTTCTTTTGGAAAACATAACAGAGAAGCCTCACAAGGAGTAGCTTCCATAACCAAACTTAAAGAGATGCAAATTGGACGTAGCTTATAGCGTAAAACTTGATTTACATAAATTTTATTCTTAAATTTCAGGAAGAACAAAAATGTTCAATACATCTGACTCTAGCCATTTTTCATCTTAAACTTCTTATTTATTTATTTTTTTTCTCTGCTTTTTACTAAAAAGAAAAAAGAACCAAGAAAAGAAAAGCTCCATACTAAAATTGGTGTGCAAAAGGGAAACTTCGGAGAACATTGTAGGATGTTTCCCATGCCTATATCATCGTCTAATGACTTTCCATCGTGTTGTTAGGTCTTTGCTTGAGCTTGACAATACCCAAGAAAACACCGCAGATTCTCGGGTCTGCGATAAGACTGTGGACATTTTGGGTTCCTGATGTGCTCCATTATTTTGTTGCCTTACCGGAGGCAACAGCATTTACAGTTTTGATTGGGTACATAATCCTTACTTTTTCTTCACTCATCTGGAACTTTCCCTCTTCAGCTTTTTAATTTTTTATTTTGTTTCTATCAAATACATATACATATAAACTTTTTACCTACAAATAGAAACCATATAATTTTTTTTTTTTTCTTTATCAAAATATATTTAATGGGTATACAGCATTTATTTATTTGTTTGTTTTTGTTTTAAAAATCAGTTAACAATGAACTAAATTACTTTTTTATATTGAACAAAATAATATTTAACAAGATCAATAAATACGATGTGATATTTTATATTAAGCTCCCTTGTTTTTTTTTTTTTTTTTGTAGCAATTTAAAAATATAGCGATTAAAATTATACTTTTAACAATTCAAACACAGAGAACCAACTGAAGAAAAAGAGACTGCTTCGTGTACGTAGCTCATAATTTGGCGTCATGCCCGGTCTAAACATACTGTATTTTAGGTATTGCTAAATTTTCTTCTTTGGAAAATATCTACAAACTCCTCAAAATAAATTGAACCCAAATCCTCAGAAATCACTAGAAAACGAAAGGCAAAGTGATTGGAGGCGCAATCTTGAGATATAATGAGGAGAAATGGGAATCCTATGACGGTTTTCTTAGCCGGAAAATGGAAGCCAAGACATTTTATTTTTTTCCATTAATTAGGAGAAGAAGAGAAAAAGGCTGTAAATTCTTTATGTATTGCAAATGCAAAACCTAACAATCATGGAGTCACATCACAGGAAACAAGCATTTGCACATGGGTGGGGTTGTGGGTTTGTTAATGCTGTGTAGCTACGACATGAGGGTTTTCAACTTTGAAAAAAACAAACAAATCTTGGATCCTCCTCCCTCCTCTCCTCTGCAATCCACCGTCTCGCAAGGGAAAAACACAACTAACTAGGGCTAGGGCTTTGGATTCCTTTTATGCAAAATCTAATTTTGTTCACTTTATAGCTTTCATTGTGGGGCTCCCCCTCATCAAAATTCCTTTCACACTTCAAGAGTTAAAAAAAAAAAGAGATCTTAATCATTCATTCCTCGTGAAGCTCACTGTCAAAATCCCAAGCCTAAATCTCTTCAGCATATCTGCATAAGATTCTACACCAACTGATAAGGTCACAGTAAATATGTTGCTGCATAGAATTGATTGAGAGGGTTGGTTAGTTTCAATTTTAAATCACAATACTAATAACCATTCGGCACTAAAACGAGAATAATTAATTGAATACGATTCTTTTACCTCTTATGATGAAGAAGTTCACAGTCCAAAACTCAGACTCACCAAAATAGTAGAAGTACTATCTATCTAATTATCAATTCAAACAATGCTCATTTCTTTTTCTTTTTTTTTTTTTTGTTAAAATCAACTTGACCAAAAACGTCTCTCTTTTTACCAAAAGTCGAGCCCAATAGTGAAAAGCAACCAATTATAATAGGGAATGAAAAACATATTCAGCCCAAGCAAGTAGTAACCGAGTCAATGTCATCACGATCGATTTTAGCCAGACCCATTACAAATGCCTAGCACCTGCCTATGGAAGCATACCGGTGTGTAGCCCAACAAACTTCAACGAGAACCGAAAGGCTTCTAAACATCCTAATACACCAACCATTAGAGACCCTAAAGAAGGCAAAACATAATCACGTAGTAACATAGCGGGTGTCCTTAATCTACAGTGATCGGGCACATTCCAGTGGAGCATCGGCAAAAGCATTGAGTAGATAAAATTTGAAATAATCAAATCTCACAACAGTTTCTACCAATAACTGAGAAATGCAAAATTTGCGAGTAAAAGAAGCAGGTTCCAACTAAGTAAAGCTAAGATAGAGTACACAGTAGTTGCTTAGGGTGACGCATTCCTCATTTCAAGTGACACTTTGTTTGGCCTATGTTTTGAACAAATTTAAAAATTTTATGAAATTTATCTGTAAATTTAAGAAGATAGTGAATGTACACATTAAAATGATTAAAAGTGGATCTCATATGAAAATTTGACGTGAATTAGAAATAATATTATATTATAAATTCTATCTTACTTATAACGACAAAAAATACATTACAAAATTCTATTTAGAATAGAAGCAATCTTTTCTAAATTTTATCAATTTCAAGTGGAGTTCAAAATAATATTATTGTAATTCCATATAAAATTATACGGTAAATCTTTTTCTCATCCAAATTCCTAATACTATGTTACACATTTTTTAAGTAATCTGATTGTGGATTTACAAATAAATTCCAAAACATTTTTAAATTTGTTTCAAAAACCATCTCTTAACTTTTTACTAATTTCTATACAACTCCGAGAATAATAAACATATTCACATTTTACTCATGCTCCATCTGTTTCAAGTAAATGATCTGAGATGTGAATGCCGTGTTAAGAAACCTACCTTCAGGTTCGCCTTCGTTTATGCAGTTTCCATTGCTTCAGTAAATGCGACACCCCCTCTTTCAAAGTTGCCTTCCTTCCTTCCTTGAAATTCCATAATTCTGGTACAGGGTACCTACCACTTGGATTGTACTCATTCATCTCTTTTACGGCTTTTATCACGGCGTTATATACCTCATCACCAAACTCATTCTTCAGACCTTTTAACTTTTCATCCTCATCATTTATTATTTCCTGCAAACCAACAACCAGAGTACGAACCACTTAATGGTAAATGCAGTAAGATTATAATAGCTAAAACCAAACCATTCAGGAATATCGGTTACTTGAAATGGATCTGAAAGTGGATTTAATAAGAGTCGAACAAGTTATGAAAGAATTGTAAGCAAAAAGACCCTTCCTAGCCCATATGATATGAGTCTTAAGTGAGCCATTCTTCAAAAGCAAGCAATTGAAGTTGGAGTCTAAAGCCCATATAATCTCCTAACCAAATTCATTCACTTTGGCATAGAATTCAAGTAATATTCATTATGATTAATGACATAACAATACACCCTGTTCCACAATCCCAGCACCAATGTAGGCTAATTTTGCACTTAATATCGTGGTTAGTCTCCAATGATCACTGCATGACAGCATTGTCACGCAAACCAAGCAATTACAAACAGAAGACCTAGTTGCTATCCATAATCCAAATTGATAGGATTTAAGAGAATTACATCTCATGAAATTAATTATTGAGGTTGGGATGCTATATAAACGCCTCATCTAAGTAATCCATTATTGATTTGAGATATAAGTCCTATCAACCTCACAATTAACACACCACAATGAATTATGTCCCCTAGGCCATTGTTACCAGGTTTCTTCCTCCCCACCCATAGACCACAATCTAGATTGTTTAAAAAGGCACCAAGAGGATGCTACCCCAGGTAAAATAAGATATACAAACCACTCTCCAAATTAGCAACAAAGAATTTTATTGGAATTTGAAGAGAGGTAACCAACCTACCAAAACAAGCCAGGTAAGCCAAGGATATTTTGTTATACAAGCTGATGAAGTCTATTGCTATTGTAGAATACCAACTAAAAGTTAACTAACTAACTGTAATTACAGCATAAGAAAGCAGAAAAATTCAAAACAAATGAGAAATACTGTTATTAGAATACAAAAATTACAAAACAATAATAAACTAACTGTTTGTTTCCCACATACTGTTATCCTAACCAGGAGAACTAATTATGTCTACCCCGTACACTAAATTAACTAATTACCATACTTTGTTCTAGTGTCCACTCCAAGACCCATAATATACCACATTCTTGACAACTATGGTGGAAATACAAAGGCAGGCGGAATATATACTTTCTTAACTACCAGAGAAAAGTGGAAAAAGTCCTTGTTGCAAAGTTCTAATCTGATTTTGGTTATACATATTATTATGTTGGGGAAAGCAGCAGAAGCCGAATTCCAAATATTCCCTTCCACTTTCTTAATTACCTTGTATAAAAAATATACTTTCTTAATTAGCCCTAACCATCCAGTGTCACCTCCTGGCTCCTGCACCACAAGATTTCAACTAGAGGACCTGGTAGCTGGCTCTGTTATCAATTTTGCTAAGGTCCCTACTAATTTGGGAATTAGTTATTAGTTTAGTGACAGAGCAATCATGTTGAGGTTTATAATACTTTTGGCTTATTCTACTTTTATGACAAATTGTTATGGCCAATTTGCTGGCCTGGTGTAGCTGAAAAATGGCAGAACAAGAAGGGGTGTATGGCTGAAGGAAACTGCAACCTGAAGATTAGATTATTCAGTTTTTTTCTTCAGTTTTTGCCAGTTATTTTCATTCTGTATTTACTATGGCTATGGGGATTGGGACAGTTTTATATGTAATAGGCGTATCATGTAGGTATGGATAGTTTACTTCCCAAAAGAAATTGCCTATTCCCTAGAAACTGTCTAAATAATACCTGCATAAAAGCAAACAGGACCTCAATAAGAAATACATAAAAATTGTCTAAAGAAAGTATGAGTTTATTTTCTAAACTCAGAAGTGTTCCCTCTTGTCACGTGCAACAAAGAAATCAAAGGACCCTCTCTTAATGAGCCATTACCCCTCTTCCACAACGAACCCACAACGTGATTCAATTTAGGGCCACGGCACCTATTTTTGAAATTGGGAAGGACTTCAAATATCTATGAAGAAACTCCAATTTTTCTGGACAAAAATATGCTTAGCTATTGCTTCATTTCACAGAATCACAGAAAGTGGAAAACCACCAAAGTCAAAAAGTACATAGTAACTGCTAGCAAAATACACAACTGCCCGACACAAAACAAAACTAGAATAACTAAAAAGGAAATAGCTACTCTAGAGAAATCTACGGAAAAAATGTGATATTTATGCAATTACATTTCCCCACTCCGTTATTCATTATTAAGAATGTTTTCTCCTACAAAAAAATTGGAGAAAGGCAACAGCACAAAATTTCACATGTCTTAACCATGTAAAAGTCTATTAAGTCTCCAGAACTTCATGTAAGTAGTCAAACAGTAATTACGTGATAATATACATGTCTTGACCATATAAAAGTCTACTAAGTCTCCAGAACTTCATGTAAGCAATCAAACGGTAGTTACATGATAATGTAATTGCTATAACTGAAAAGATATGTATACATATATAGGTAATGTCTATTCCAATGTATGCGAATGTGCACTAACCGATTCTACTTATATAATGCATACCGTGCTCTTTCCTTCCTTATCCATGATGATTTTAAAAGGATGCCAGCTTGGATCCCTTAGGTAATCCTCCCACTGGGAACAAAGCTGAATCGTTTCCTCCTCTGCATTGTCAGTGTGTTTTTTCTTCATTGTGCTGATGAATGGTTTCTCATCAAGCTCCCCCATTCTCTTAACACCAATAAAGGTACGATTTGTTCCGTCCCTCAAATACTACAAATCAAGGAATTAAAAGCTCCCTCCAATAGCCATTTACTAGATGAAATAAAAGATAACAAGCCAAAGAAATACAAAAAAAAATTACATATGCTGATGCCAATAAAACATGCATTACAGATAACAAATTATAAGTAATCTACACTAAGAAGGCAACAACACTTGAGTATCCCGGTATAGATATATATGGAAGGCAAAGAAAATATGGAAAACCATGTTTTATATGGAAAAAATATCCTCGTTCTGTTACAGCAGGGAAAGGATTTTAGTCTTGATGCAGCTTGCGGAAAAAATATTTTACAAGTCACCACAACAAAGAAACTCTCAATCATTTAAATCTACTCAAGCATGATCAACACTCATGGTATTGAACATGGATGGTCGAGCCAACCATGTTCAACAACCTATATGTGGAATATGAACTGATGCATTTTGTTTGACAGTTAAGAATGGTTGAACTGATGCATTTTGTTTGACAGCCAAATATGAGTGGCACTGTTTGACGTACTTCAATTTTAGTAGACACACCACACTGCAAGAGTTTTTTTTTTTTTTTGAATAAAAAGTGCCACACTGCAAGAGTTTCAGCCAGTAAACAAGCTTTTTGAACTTGTTCCCTGGCTTTTCCTGGTTTGCATTGCAATTTCTTCTCTGGCAACAATGACAAAAGACTTCAACCTTGCCCTAAGATCCAATTTCTAAGTGAAAATGATAACGTGATGTATTGAAACAGCATATCAATTTCCTGCAGTATAACTATCAAGAAAAAAGACACTTGAAGAAATGCAGAGAAAAAAGATATTACATTGATTAACTCCTTACGGGCATCCTGCAATTCATCATTTGTCTTGCGCTCATTGATAATAAGAGCTTGATTCAAATCTTCCAAACCATCAAGTTCTTCTTCCTTCTCCTTTAGTTCTTCTCGAATTGAGTTTATCTTTTTCTTGACATCCCCATCTTCTTCCTCTGCCATGTGCTTCATTACTTGCAATGCCCCTCTTAATTGCTCTATCTCTAGCTCCAGTGCCTGTTTGTCATCTAGTTTCTTCTGCAGCTCAAGAATTTTACCATGCAGCTTCTCCTTCTCTGTCTAGCAATTGATAAATTCAATCACAAATAATATAAGGAAAATCACAAAAAAAACTCAGATCAAATATCTTGTTCAGCATTAATAATGACAGCACACCTTCTGATCTTCCGCCAGCCTCATCATATTCTCATTAGCCTTTTTCTGCTCGAAGGCAGCCATCTCATTCTGAAGACAAAGAAATATTACCACAAATTACATAAGTATTCCAAATAGCTAAGAGAAGCTACAATGTCACTCCAGCTTCCCCAATATCCAACATAGATCAGACAGCCATCTACACATACTATAATAATTTCTTTTCCAAAAGGAAAAGATAATTTTTTTTTAATGGAACAGTTGCAAGTGTATAAACAGGAGATAAATTATTATAAGCAGGAGACAAGAGATGCCATCCATGTACAAGAAAAAAGAAAAGATGTACACCTCAATTAAAATATCTATAATATCTACTAAATTCTTATCAAAGAGGATAGAACCAAAAAAAAATACAGGACCTGGATCCAGGAGTGTCAACTTCATCAAAACTCAAAACAAAATTCCCAAAATCCCTATGGCTATCTTGCTTCAAAATAACCCACAAGATAGTCAAGGGGATAAGAGAGATCAACTTCATCATCTTCTTATCATTCAGGATACCTTGCCAAGCCCATAACATGTCCTAAAGAGAGCAACAACATAATTCAAATTGAGAAAGTAGAGAGTCATGCACCAAAAGGTAATATGAGAAGGGGCCTCAAAGTCTAAACAATATGGAGTCTTGGTTCTCACTTTAAACAGCAAACACCTATTCACTCAAATTTTTCCTCTCTTCTATAGGCTGTCAATGGTCAAAATTCTTCGCAGAGCTCCCCAAGAAAAAAAAAGCAATTTCTTTCTGCTACCCAAGAAGTTATTCATGGCAGCACTTGAACTCTCTCCACCTCTAAGTGAGGTGAGAATATGCAAACCAACTCTTTTAAGAGTTGATTTGTAGAGAAAAAAAAAAAAGGCAAATCTTGATGATTTATTCATCTTCCATGTTTATTTCCATAGAAAATCACACCGTGTAAGAGATCCATGCAGGAGGACTTCACACTGAAATGTTTCCCTACTTCCACGCAGACTCATTGCCCAAGGATCCACTAGGCACAAGGAGAGATGGAGGATCACCTATTCTTCTTTTTTTTCCAGTCATTCAAGTTTCTCACAAGGTCAATATTTCACAACATCGGACCAGTATCCAAGAAAAAATAATACCCACAAATTACAGCCTCCTTTCTCCTTGCATGAGAAAACACAAGAATTCTAGAGTAGAAGGTGCCTCCTTCATACCAATCACCTTTCTAGAACCTCATCCACGTGCCAGAAATACTTCAATCTAATACACTTGAAGAACTCAAGTCGCCCCTTGTTTATATACTTCCACAAACACAAGGACCTTGGGAAGGATAAATTAAGATGCCTGTGACAATAACTAGTGATTTCTTTTCTATACAAATAACCAGCAGAGATTTTCCAGACTAGAAATGAACTAGTAGAGGACCATTTTCCAAAAAAAGTTTAAAAAAAAAAAGAAAAAATATTTTATAAAAAAGACAATAACAAGGTGATCAGAACCAGAAACAGTGCATGAAACTAATTAAATTTAACTGCTAATACTAATAATTAAACAAAGTTAATAGTGAGTAGCTGTTTTGAGTTATATCCACGTTATTCCAAACAAATTCACTCAACCCTAAATTTATTTAAATCAATTGTTTTCATTACTCAGGTTCCAAACAGATGATAAACTGTAATGTCTTTTAAAGTTTGGTATTTGTCGCAATAGTATGGGTTGGATAAGGATTCCAATTGAAATTAGATTAGCACTAAATTATCCTCAAATACTCTTGCAATTCTTTTCAATATAATAACAATGATTAAGAGAATTTACAGCACTCACTCTTTATGATTGCGTGATGCAGTCAAATCCTCGATGGCCCCAACCCTAGAACCCATCAAACCCCAACTCAAACTTTTACGTAAGATATCTAGTTTTAACCCTTAATTTGTAAGTAGCTAATGATTCCTAATTGGTCCAATACCATCAACCTTGCATTATTTGTATTCGTACCAATTTGCTGGCTGCAAAAACACGTTACTTGGAGCTAAGCTAATAATTCAGAAATCTTGGCCATTGTACTTGCATCACTGACTACATAGGAAGGAAAGAGTGGGAATGGTCTTATCATAACTTATTAAATCAAATTAAAAATAAAAAGTCAGGTGTTACCATTTTCTTCTCATGTTGGACTCTCCTTCTCTCAGTTTCATTTCGAGCATCACGTTCTAGTAGATACTTCTCGCGATTCTTTAGTTCTTTTTTCTTACCATCCAATTGCACCATAACTTGATCATGATCAAATAAAATCTTCTTAAAATAATCACGTTCATTCTGCTCCATCTTTCTTATTTCTAATCAACATAAAATGAACATAATAAGCTAAAGAATCCGACATGAAAATCAAAGAGTTCAGGTAGCACATGAAATAAAACTAGAAGAAGGGATAGGAACACTTCATTGTAACATTTGAGCATCTCATCCTTCTGGGCCATAACTTTATTGAGTGAGGCATTTGTCTCGAGATATTTGGTTTGCATTTCCTTCATATGCCTATTCTTCATCTCCAAGGTATTGGTCAAATTATTGACCAGCTTTGATGCTTTCCTTTGATCTTCTGCTTCCTTACCAGAAACAGTCTTCAAATCTCCATTTTTACGTAGATGATCACCAATGATACTGTTTGAGTAGTAGTCATCCTCTCTTGCTACCCACCCGTACAGTTTATCTCCTAGGTCTCTAGTTGCATAGAAATCTTTCCTCCCACAATGATCAACCTCAAAACTCTTCTCGAAGGTGATTGCGTTTCTGAAACTATCCCAATCTTTATTGAATTCTACAATAGCGAACCCAGAGTGACCTTTCCAATTCCATAAAGGATGAACCTTCAAAGGATTGAATCCTTTACTTGCTAGCTCCTCCTTGAGTTTTCTTCCACTTTCCCCAGTTTTTCGGCCATCTTTCAACATAGTTTTAATATTTGCCAGAATACCAACCCAAGGATATACAAATAACTGATCAATTTCAGCTTCATATGAAAATTCAGTTTTAGAGATCGATTTTTTTCTATCCTTGTTATTAAGATGCCTCTTCATGTACCCCTTCGAAGCTGAGTGCTTAGCATTCTCTCTCATGCTACTAGTCTGCAAGCCTTTCCCAATGTCAGAAGCATGTCATAGAAGATCATTATACAGTTAATCTTGCTTTTCCTTCCCAAGGCAGAAGGAGCATCTACATGCTGAATCAAAAATTCTGACCTCAAAAGTTCCTTTTTTCAAGTTCTTGTAGTATCTATCGTCATAGTATTCAAGGTCAGACTCACAGATGTCCTTCTCTTTTCTGTAGCGGTAAGACATTGTGAACCTGTATGTTGAGAAATTCTTGCAAGTCCAAGACAAAAAACAATGAGAAACCCTGCTACAGCTTAATATATGGTCGCTAAGTCCATACAATCACTTCAGCAGTTTAATACACTACTCAAACGTGATAAATATCCCAGTCGTATATAGGTTATTTTTCTTTCCTTCAAATCACACTCTTTCCACCCAAGCAGATCATTAACATGAAAACTACCATAAAATAAACATAAATAAAATAAAGTACAATAGTATACATTACGATTGAGTTTGATTTAAAATTTTAGTTAGGAATACGAAGACGACAAAAATGTTATTAAAATTTGAACTAAAGTGGCATTCTAAGTCTTATCCAATTCAAGTTTGATATTTTTGTCTTTTTATTGAAAAATGAAAATATAAATTTTGGTTTTGTGGAATTTGAATGAGAGTCAAAATAAAACCGTAATGAACATTTGAAAGTGAGTGACTCTCGTTCTGAAGATTAGGTATTTTGTGATTCCATAAGTGAAAATAAAATGTATTACTGTAAAATTGGAGAAAGGAGTAAAGTTGGTTGAATTATGTATAAAATATGTAAATGTATAACTAAATTTTATGTATCAATTAAAAGATTTAAAAAGTGAATGAAAATAAAAAATAGATCTTTTATATGAAAAATTAAATAGAGTTTAACAAAATGCAGCATGTACATATACCTGTTTAACTTTGAACCTTAAACCATCATACCATACTGCTCTGTATTCATAAAAGATCCATGGATAATCTCAAGAACGTTAAACAGAGCCACCAAACATGATAATGTAGCTTATTGAGCTGCAAATTTCAAAGCATTCCCAGAACATAATAGAAAGCCTACGAACCTAACATGGATTTCCTTCATCTACAATTTCTAACAATTGAAAAATCTTCAGAGTCAAAGTCCTGTTTGGCTATTGAGAAAATTGAAGAAGTAAAACAAGTACCGGACGATGAAAACCCATGCTCATGATACCTAACACTTAACTGTTCCCTAACCTTAGCATTTCTACAAATAAAACAATTAAAGAAATAAAATATACAAAACCCGAGCAAACCTAGCTTCATTTTCATATATCACAATCAATCAAACAAACCACCTCTGGACTGAGTACTGGTGATGATTCAACAAAAAAACAGCAGCGGAATGGACGAACACAGGGGAAGCAGAGATGACACCGAGTAAAGAGAAAAAAGACAGTCCAGCAGGGGGAAATAAATAAAAGATACAAAACCCTAGCAAACCAAGCTTCATTTTCATAAATCATAATGAATAAAACAAACAACCTCTGGACTGAATACTGGCGATGATTCAACTAAAAACAGCAACGGAATGGACGAACACAGGGGAAGCAGAGAGGACGCCGAGTAAAGAGAAAAAAGACACTCCAGCAGGGGTAGGAGAGAGTGATGACTATCCTAGGGTTTGATGTAGAAATAAAAACGCAATTCCATTTCCTGACTCTACAAAAACGAGCAAGCTTTCTCTGGTTTTTGTATTTGCAAATACGAAACTGACCGCCCTTTCGAATGACTCTGTAACCCTTTTGACGCGTTTCAACTTTATTTCAGCAGCCAAAGCACGTAGGTTAATATGCTCCGCGCGAGTATGAAAAGTAAGTATACGCGCGTTTCATTGGGTTGTCTTTTCATTATATACCGGAATGCTTAGCCCTTGATTGGCTGACCTGGTGAACCGTATGGAAAGTTGCGCAGAACGCGAGTATAGATTTAGAGTGGTAGCTTTA
>NW_019014611.1:693197-749444 GCF_000150535.2 Carica papaya
TTTATAAAACTATATATTTATTTAATAAAGTATTAAATCTTGTGTACAAATTTCAGGATATTTGAATTATAAATATGTGATAATAACCCATAAAAAATAAAAATGTATTTTAATATCTAAGACCATAAAACTTGAATAAAATCGAATTTGTTAGGTCTTAATCTTAGTAACCAACACATTGAAGTTTAAGTTCCTCCCATTCAGTTTGATGATAAAATTCTATGCCTCTAAAATATATTATATAGTTTAGAAACTTACTTGTTATTTGTTTTATTAAATTTTTTTATTTTTTAATTATTTTATTATTATCTTTCTAATTATATTTATAAGTAGCCAAATAATTATTATTTTATTATTTCGCTCAATTTGGTCTTCATCTTCATTGCAAATGTCCCTCTTGTTACCCTCATTTTGTTACCATATCAACACAATACCTTGATGTAATATATGAATATTAGTATTTGATGAAATACAAAATACATTATGTTTCAATTATATGTTGAATTGTAAGTGAATTATAATTTTTGTGATTAAACTGATATTTAATTAAATTAAATTAGTAGTAACTTTTTTATTATTACTGTGACAATAAAAAGTAATAATCTTCATATTTGATATTAAAATTAATATTACATTTTTTTCTTATTTTTAATAAAACGATGATTTCACTAGTTGTTGTAATTTCTTAATAAATATTATTTTTTAAGATAAATAAATAATTATTGTTTTGAAAATTTAGTTTAAAATATATAAAAACTCAAAGAGTAACCGTATGTATAATTTCAAGTAAGATTGTAACAAATTATTTATTCAAAAAGCCTATAAATGCTGGAGTAAATTTTTTTAAAATATATTGGTAACTAGTCCATCTCTAACAAAAATAAATCATTAATATAAATTCAATATTTGAGTGATTAAAAAGCGATTAACCAATAAATACGTTTAAATAAACCTAATCAATACCTGAAACAATGTTAAAGTAACTAAACTAAATAATTTATAGACACTATATATGAATATATATATATACACGATAAAAGACAAATCAATTTTTATAAACTAAAGCTTAATCTCATATCGGGTAATTTTATCATAATATGATTGATATCAACATGCGATGCTTTTGAAATTAATTATGGTGCTCTAACATAATTGAATTAATAGCATAATTTAATTAGATTGTTGCTTAAGATGTGTTTGAAATAAATGATAGTGCATTTGGTTTAACTTATTTTTTATGAACTCGGGTTATAACTTATCTAAATAATATACAAGACCGACGGCTATTTATTTTGGTACCAATTCTTTATAAACCTTGAGCTTATTATTATTTTTGTACTATTTATAGTATCCATCATAATATATATACATGTTTTACATTTTTATTTATACCTATAAAACTGAAACTTTCATTTATAAATTAATGAGTACATTTTCTAATTAACTAATTAAAAAAAAAAAGACAATGATCACGTGCATTATGTACTGCCGATTGCACGTACATAAAATATTAGAAGAAAAAAAAAAAAAAAACCTACGTTACCCTATAATTATTTCTGTGATCACTGTGTATATATATACACACACCATTAACTTTATTCAAAGGCGAGCAAGGAAGACTGTTAACAGTCATGGCTTCTCTGATAAAAGCTTCCCATATTCACATGTTTTCTTTAATCTCCTCTATAAAACACATTACCCACCACCAACCCTAATTATAACTACCATCTCTCCTCCTCTTCCTTCTCTCTCAGAGTCTATACATATACCTATACATACACATCACTTTTACACGGGTACAAAAAAAATGTCTGGTGTTTGGATATTTGACAAGAAGGGTGTAGCTCGGTTGCGAGCCAACCCGACGCGAGAGTCTTTCGAGCAGACGGACCCTCCGTACCCCGGAACAGCCACGGCTCCTGGGGCTCGGCCCCGGGTCCTGGTTTATCTTCCGGCGAATCACGTTATCCGGTCTTATGCTGAGCTCGAGCAGAGACTCGGTGAACTCGGGTGGACTCGCTACTTCAACTCAAACCAAACTCAGCTCATCCAGTTTCATAAATCCGAAACGTCGAGTCACCTCATCTCGTTGCCGAAAAGTTTCGCCAACTTCAAGGCGTTACACATGTATGATATCGTCGTTAAAAATAGGTCGTTCTTTGAAGTACGTGAACCTTGACGTCCGAAGAATTTCGTCGTATAAAAAATAATATATATACCGATATATATACATATATATCGGTATATATATACATGTACACACTAATATATATTTACTTATCATATGTATATGTTAATGTTATTCAAAATTCAAGAGTATAATTTGTTGAAGAGTAAAAGGACTCTCGGCAGTTAGTTTCTTAGATACACGTTCGTATGCTCATATCGTGAATAACTTAATATTATGATAAACAAATCATTAATATTATATATATATATTTTATGTTGTTATCACTATAATGTATATAACATTAACTATTTATCTTTTAAAAATTATAAAAAAAACATTTTAATTTGTGATTTTTTGTAAAACTTTAAAAATGTATTATAATTTATCCTATATTTTATATTTTAAGTTTAAAAATTATAAAAATTAATATTAATCAATTTAATAAGAAGGATTTACTTACTTTATTTAAGTAATTATACAAATAATAATAATAATAAGTGATTATTTTATTTTATTTTTTAATTCCTTTTTTCCAATTTGTAGTTCTCAACAGAAAAATTAAATAATTTTTATCTCATTTATATCAATTCTTATACTATGAGAAAGTATATGATATATCATATTCATAAAAGGATCTCAAAGCTACTTTGGAATTTTATATGTACTAACATATAAAATTATTTATTAAATTTAGTATATTATATCTATTTTTATAAAATAAATAATTATATGAAATTAAAAGTGTTGTTTAAGTATAAATTGGACAAAAAATATTAAGTAAAATGTTACGAGAATTTAATTACTCAAATTTTATTAAAACTTAATAAATGAGAAATTGATCCTAATTTTAGATTCCCACCTATAATTAATCTGAAATACTTTTCTATATTTGTTTGTTGGTTGAAAATTAAAGTACTTAAAACATATTAGGTAAGTTTGAAACTCATGTAAGAAAATATATTGTGTGAGAAAACAACAATTGACTTTCTATTTAATTTTCAATTTGGTGTTTAGTCTTTTAAATGTCACAATTAAGTATTTAATTTTTAAAAATTACTTGTTCAAATGTTTGATTTATTAAAATAAATAAAAAAAAAATTAGGCACGCAAATGTCATATCTATTTGGATTAAAATATTTCGTTCTACAATTTCAAAAGGATTCAAACTTTATTAATTAGAGACCCTTTATTTAAACATTGTTTTATTTTATCTTTTGTTATAGATCGGGTAAATACACTTAATTTAAATTTCATTTGAAATTTTGTTTAATGTAACGACCATTTCATTAAATTTTTATAACATGGTTCATACACATAAATTACAAATTTATTTATTTTAATAATTAAATTAATTTATATATTAAATTATTAAAATTTTAATTACAATAGTTTCTAAATAACAGCTAGGAATTTTGATTCTTTTAAGAATAGAAAATTTGGAAATTTCCTAGTAACGTTAAAAAAGTTTTTTTTTAAAAAAAAAAAAAAAAGAAAAAGAAAAACGTTCCTATCAGGAATTTAATGTAGAAGCTTTGAAAATCAATCGAACTATGTCTGTCAAAACGGACATAACATACTGACGTTTTGTATCGTCACCATCTTTCCTTAATTTTCAAGCACTCTTTTCTTGACACTATAAACTCGCTGACGTGGATGAATCCCACGCGTTGTCTCAAGAACCTCCATGATTCGTCGCCGCAGAGAATCTTCTCCAACACACCTTGTTTTAAAATTTCCCCCCACGAAAAAAGATAATTTGCAGTTCAGCCCCAAAACGGAAAAAAAACTTAAATTCCACATCAGCCCCTCAGCTACCTGGCGGGACCCACTTCCTTGTCGGATTATATTGTACTATGGCCTGCGCAGTGCGCTCCATCAGGTTCTCGTCTCGTCCTCCTCGTGATCTCCCGCTCTGCAACACGACAACGACGGGTCCCAGTCTCCTCCCTGCAAAATTAAAAAAAGAAGAGGAGAAAATGCCGACTTCTTCAATTTAAGGCGACGAATCAACCAGTAAACTATGGGGTTTTCTTTATTTTAGTTCTTCAATTCGTGTTTATTGATACCCGCGAACTCCATTTTTTTATATGCTCCCATCATTGACTCCTTCTCCGTGTAACTTCTCTTTCTCGGATACGAGAATCTGGTGTCAAAGGCAAAGACGGTTTTGTTCTTTTGATTGGAAATGAAGTGTTTTCATTTCACGAATGGCGAGAGGAGGGGGGAGGAGGAAGACGGCGTCGTTTCCCGGACGTCGAGAGTGTCTTGGGCTCGGTCTCTGAGCGTGGCGTCTAGCACCGCCGTGGATACCAGACGGTCAGAGTTCGATTCCGAGTCCAGGGACTTCTCCGATTCGGTTGGGTTCTACGAGTTGCTGTATCAGCGCCGGGCAAATGATCTGCGGGTTTTTACCTTCGCGGAGCTCAAATCTGCTACCAAAGGGTTCAGCCGAGCGCTGCTGATCGGCGAAGGAGGGTTTGGGTGCGTGTACAGAGGCGTCATCAGCGTTGTTGACGAGGATGGAACCGAGTGTCCTGATTCGAAGATGGATGTAGCCGTTAAACAGTTGAATCGCCTCGGTTTCCAGGCATGAATCCTCTTGACCCTTCGTTTCTAATTACTGATTATGTTGTTTGTGCTTCTCTTCTAACTGATATATGTGACTTCACAAATTTCTTTAGGTGCACTTTGCCATCTTGATCCTTTTTGGGTTTTTGCTCTTTCTTTTCTTTAAATTCTCTGCGCCAAATTCAAATGTGCAAATCTGAGTTTTATTTTGACCCTGCAATTCCATACCCGTGATATAGATTTAGAGGTTATGCATTGTTTGCCAATGGGGAACTCTATTTTCCCTCATAGAACAGAATGATTTTGTGAAGAACTTGGTCATTTTTTAAGGTGATTAGGAATGATTTTAATCCCACCTCGTCTGTTAAGAATTAGATTTTGCAATGGCTTATATTTATTGTGCCAACTTTTATCTTGACTTGATACTCGGGGTTATATAATTTGTTCTTTAAGATGATTAATCTTATGGGATTTCTCTTGTGTTTTTTGCATTCTAGTATTCAGGGGCATAAGGAATGGATCAATGAGGTGAACTTTCTGGGCATTGTCAAACATCCCAATCTGGTGAAGTTAGTTGGGTATTGTGCAGAAGATGATGAGAGAGGGATGCAGAGGTTGCTAGTTTACCAGCTTATGCGCAACAAAAGCTTGGAGAACCATTTATTGGCTCGATTACCGACACCACTCCCGTGGATGACAAGATTAAAGATTGCTCAAGATGCGGCTCGTGGTTTAGCATACCTGCATGAAGAAATGGATTTTCAGGTTTACTTGTTTGTTTCTTCCTCAAAAACTACTGTATATGGTGCACAAATATTGAAGATATGTGGTTTTTATTGCTTCCTAGCAAATTGGTTCACTTCATTTCATGTGTTTGTTTATTTATAACATTTTAAAGGACTCTCATTTTCGGGAAAAGTATTAGATCGTGCTTAGATATGGGAAACTATTTTCAAGTTTGATTTCGAAAGTCATATATATTTGTTTAAGTTTACATATGAGAAATGATAGTGAAAATATGTCGACTGTTAAAATAAATCCTGTTCTTTTTAAACCCATTCTATATTTTCACAATCATTTTTCGAATTGGGAAAACAATATTGAAAATATGCTATATTTTCATTTTTTTTAATATTGAAAGTTTTTCTACGACGAAATGGTGTCTTAACTTTTAATATGCAATTGTATGCAATGAATGGATTAACTCCTTAAAACTATTAATTGGTTGAGTGGATAATGCCTGCAACCTTATGCTTGTTTCTTGTTCGTGTTATTGGTACAGCTAATATTTCGAGATTTCAAAACGTCAAACGTTCTTCTCGATGAGAACTTCAATGCAAAGCTCTCGGACTTTGGATTGGCTAGGCAGGGGCCTCCTGAGGGATCTGACCACGTTTCGACAACAGTAAGCACTCTAGCTATGTCTGTGATGCTGAGATGAAATTTCGAACATATAGCCTCTTATTCGTAATAAGTAAATGATGCTCCGGTGCTTAGGGATTATTCATTTGTCGTTCGATTCTGCTATTTGTTGAATAGATTTATCACTCTCTCTTCCCTGATATTCACCTTCTTCCTGTCCGAAGGTTGTAGGCACAGTCGGTTATGCTGCTCCAGAGTATGTACAAACCGGCAGGCTGACTGCCAAGAGTGATGTTTGGAGCTTTGGGGTTGTCCTATACGAGATCATCACAGGAAGACGAGTCCTCGAGCAAAACCTACCTCGGAATGAGCAGAAGCTCTTGGAATGGGTGAGGCCGTATGCATCTGACTCGAAGAAATTCCACCTCATTGTAGACCCACGGCTTGAAGGACAGTATTGCATCCAATCAGCTCAGAAACTTGCATCCTTGGCCAATAAATGTCTGATGAAACAGCCAAAATCCCGTCCGAAAATGAGTGAAGTTGTCGAGATGTTAGGAAGCATCATTAGTGAGTCTTCATCCCAAGACGAAGCCACACCCGAGCCCAACAGTGAAACAGAAATTATAAATGAAGAAATTGAAGCGGAAACGGCAGGGGGGTCTAACAAACAAGGGAATAATTATCTGAAGAGAGTTTTGGATATCAGAGAAATGATGAATCTAAGAAACAAGTCCATTGGAAAATTGGACTGGAGAAGTTGGACTCCTGGGTTGGTAAGGACTTGGTGATGATTGATTACCGTTGTTTTTCCGCCGGAGAACTGCTTTGAGTTAGAAAAAAGATTATGAGGTTTCGGTTGGAGCTGTCCTTCTCTCTCCATGTTTTCTTGTGGGAGGTGGTTGTAAATATAGGTTTCAAAGGAAGAACGAACCTGAATATTTGAGGCAATGTAGGTTTCTCTTCTGCATTTTCAAATCTCTAATTTACATGTATAGTGTCAGACTATATAAATCTTGCATTTGCTTTTGAATCTAATCTCCCTTTTTTTAAAAAAAAAAATCAGAAAATTTTAGGTTATATTTCAAATAAATAGAACTTAAACATTTATTTAATTTTAAGTGAACGAAGAAAGATTAAATTATATTATAATTATTAAAATTTAAAATGTCCTCTGCTTACTTCAATTTTACCAGAAGTTGTTTAAAAATATTAAATTCCATTCGTAACTAAATATTTATTATGTCCTCATATTTTTTTAAAAAAAGATTAAAATAATTATATACATACAAATGGTACGAACACATAAATAATAGGATAAATTAAATTTATTTAAAATAGTTTTTTAAGCACGTGTAACAGGAAAATGGACCTCCCAATATTATTATATCTTATATTTATGGGATATATTTGTTTGAAAATAAATAAATAAATTTAAAGTGATGGTGACTTTGTTAATTGAGTTATTACAAATCCCAATACTTGTCTTTAGTTTATATTTATTATAATAATTTGACAACCTGTATTTAATGAATTTAATAATACATGATGTGTTCGTTAGCTAACTTCAAACATATACATATACATATACATATATATATATATATATATATATAAAATACAATTTTATTGAATTTATTTATTTATTTTTTCTCTCAAAGCACGCATCACAAGGAGAACATGCCGGAAAGCCGCACAGCAAACAAGTTGTTCATGACCAAAGATCAAACAAATCTTTGACAGCTCAATCTCTTCTTTTCAACAGAAGAAAAAACACGAGACCACGAAAAAAGAAATATATTTGCCAAAAATATAAAATAAAAAAGTGTAAATTACAAGCAGCCAGGCTAGAAAGGTACTACTAAACTAATGGCGGCACAAGAGTGGTTTTTCTGTTTTCCGAGCTGTAGATCCAAGAGTTTTACATACACCATTTTCAAATATGCCTGCGTTCCTCTCATCTCATCTTCAAATTCTGTTAACATAATTCTGGGATTTCTTTTTTTTTTTTTCAATCCATTAGCAAAAACAAAACTGTACATTGGTTGTTTCTTCACAAACCCATTTTGCATTGTAGTAAAATAGAGAGAAAAATAGGTTTTCAAGTACGATTGGCCAGTTTCAGGCGTAAAGAGGTGAGGCAGAGGGCCGAGGATAAGCTGTAGAAACTTTCCTTCTGTTACTAGCATCATCCGAGCTGTGCCTGCGAGCCCTGGGCTCAACTCTTTGATTGCTCTCCGCGCCTCCAGTTACTGCAGAGTCCTGGAGTTGCTCCAAAGTTGTCACGATCTCATCCATAGTTGGCCGGAACTTGGCTTCTGTGGATATGCATCTTAATGCAAGTGTAGCTGTCTTGAAGGCTCCTTCCATTGTATACTGGCCTTCCAGACGATTATCTAGGACGCGGAAGATTTTTCGTTTGTTGGCCAGGTAAGGTTTAGCCCATTCAACTAGATTGTGTTCTCCTGTAGGTCGGTTTTTGTCAACTGCTCTCCGCCCGGATAACATTTCCAGCAGAACGACTCCAAAACTATAGACATCACTCCTGGTAGTTAAATGTCCTACAGAGCAAATTTGCAGAGGGCTATGAGACCCAGAAATTATAAGAACTCGATAAGAAAAGATAATTATATGAAAGCTCAACAAGTACCCGTGGCTAGGTACTCTGGAGCTGCATATCCATATGTTCCCATAACTCTGGTGGAGACATGACTTTTATCGCCTGTTGGCCCGTCCTTTGCCAATCCGAAATCAGAAAGCTTTGCATTGTAGTTCTGTGATTTATATCACAAAAAGTTCTTACGAATTCTAGCCAATGTTCCGGAAAAAAAAAAAAAAAAAAAAGATAATATGCCAAATCAATCAAATGAATCCATAAAGCTAAAAATCAGGTTTACTAACCGAGTCGAGCAGGATGTTAGAAGTCTTAAAGTCCCGGTAAATTACTTTCGTCTCAGCACAGTGAAGAAAGGCAAGGCCTTTTGCAGCACCAAGAGCGACTTTCAAACGGAGACTCCATGAAAGAGGCTGGAAGTACGAACCCCCTAATAAAACAACAATCTAAATAGTTTATTCACAAAAATTGTTAACCAAATGGGATATGATTTTGGTTTACTAGTGCCAAGACATAGAAAGGAAAATAACTCACTCCTGAACAGATGATTCTCCAAGCTGCCTCGAGGCATGAATTCATACACCAAAAGTCGCTGTTCATCCTCAAGGCAGTATCCGATCAACTTTACAAGATGAGGGTGAGAAAGCTGCCCCAGGTAATTCACTTCAGCCTACACGGATAACAGAAACCAGGGTAGTGATTTTGCAATCCGAATCTTCCTAAATCTTCCTAAGACAATAAGCCAAACACTTGAACACAATTTCTCAACACAAACAAAGTCCGTGATAGTGATTTTGCAAAGCCCCCGCTTCCTTAATTCTATATTAGCAATCACCAGCATTATAAATATCAGCATTTATTCTATATATGCGGATGACATTTGCAAAAGTGAAGAAAATGAACTCACCAGCCATTCTTTGTGACCTTGAAAACCATCTTGGTTAAGCCTCTTCACAGCAATAACCATGCCAGTTCCGGGCTTGGTAGCAGCAAGTGACTGCTCGTCAATCCAACCTTTAAAGACTGAACCAAAACCGCCTTCTCCCAGCACACTATCTGGGCGGAAATTCCTGGTTGACATTTTTAGATCGGAAAAACTGAAGCTCTTCAGATTGGTAGACTGCAAGATCTCACCCTCACTACGAGGAGTCATGGGCATCGAAAACGACGAGACCTTGCTACCTGTACTGCTCTCGGTCCCATCGGTGCTAACATACTTCAAGCTCCCCCCTACAAACATACAATCTCTACATAAAACAAGAGCTACGGATACATCTGCATATTGAATTTTCCAGGTTTAATCAATCATATTTCTTAAATCAATAAGAGATTATCAATGAAGAGATGCTCTGTGATTGGGGAGAGAGATAAGAAAGACTGAAATTGAGAAAGATAAGAGGTTCAATCAATCATATATTGAGTATTTCAGCAATAAAAAAAGACTCAAACTTTCCTTTTATCTTCCAAGATTTTCCCAGCAACCAAACAGGAGCACAAAGAAAAGATCTAGACCTATCCAACTTTAGCTAATAATCAATCAAAAATTAAACATAAATATTCTCAACAAATTAAATCTAACAAGGAATAGGAAGATTCAAATTTAAATTCAAATAAAACATAATAACTAATAATAGCTGGATTGAACACCCAAAACACAGCTCCATCCTACCCACCCACCAAGCCCGAATTATCCAAATGACCCACAACTCTGATCATGCTCTAACCAGAGAAATAAAGTCAAAATACCCAAAAAGTGAACCCAAAAGCCATGGGAAACAAGTTGTGAAATCTAAATACCTGTGTTACAAGGGCTCTCAGCTTTGATTCGGGCACTCAAGCAAACCCCCATGGTATCAAATCTCAGATAATGCTATCCTCCTCTGAGTTCTCCTACAGAAAGATTAAAAAAAAAAAAGCTAAATCATGAAATGTAATCGTACAAAGCAGATCTACGAGGAAACTGAAACCCGGGTCCTTTTTAGCGCAAAAACTGAACTTTCGAAGCTCCTCTAATTCAACTGTAACATTAAAGTTTAAGCTACAGATTTAGAACAAGAAGAGGAGGCGGCAGAAGAAAGAAGCAAAACGAAGAGAAACCCACCAACGAAATCATAAAGAAATCACTACCCACCTCTGTGAATCCAGCACCAAATTCGAAGAACCGAGTTCCTCGGAAACAGATAAAGGAACAAAAAGATGGCTTCCTTCTTGTCTGGTTGTAGAAAGCTAAGAGAATAGGGAGAGAGACAAACAGGGAAAGGAGGACGAAGATGCTTTCCTTCTTGTCTGTGTTCGTCTCCTTGCAGAAAAAGCTAATAAATATAGCAATAGAGAGAGAGGGTTGACCTGGTTCTAGCCAAAGCTTATTTGATTTATAGAAGGAGCAACTAGCTGCTACTGTAGAGGGAGAGATAGGAGAAGGAAGGTGGGCAGAACTGCATTAATGGCGGGTTGGTCCCGCCTTTAAGCACAACGTTATGTACGTTCATATATGTGTATATATGTGTATATATACTGTAAGGCTTTCCGTTTTGTATTTGTGTTAAGGTGTGTCTTTTCATTTTTTTCTGTGTACTGAGTCGAGTCTGGAGTAGATAAGTCTTTCAAACAGGACTGCGATCAATATCAGCCGTTGGATTTGTTCCGTTCTCATGATCATCTGTTCCACCAATCCATGCGTGAACATGACCTGTCTTTGGCGCAGATGTTAAAGCCACTGGTCTCGTTCTTTCCTTGTTAGGATTTCTCTTAAATCTTATATTCGTAATAATTAATTATATAATATATAAATTATAATTAATTTAAAATTATATTTCTTTTTTATATAAAAAATTTAAAATAAATTACCATTATATATCCTAACTAAAATTATTTTTATATTTATTATAAAGTATATATTTTACAGTCAACTAAAAATTAATTTTTATTTTTATGTTTTAAAATTTGAGTTGATAAACTTTATCTGTATAAAGTACATATAATTATAACTATTACGTTAGTTTTATTCTTATTTAAAATTCAAGCAGATAATGTCTAAAGTTTTATTTTTTATATAATATATATGTATATATATTATTTTTATTTCAAAAAATAAGAAAATTCTCAAATTTTATTTATATAAATATATTGATTTTTTAAAGGTCTTCCCATAAAGTCAAAATTTTCTTTTTAATGTTAAACAGTATTTAATTTTATACCAAATTTTACAATTACCTATATTGTTTTTTTAGTCAATTATGTGTTTATCCATTCAAAATTATATATCCATCTATATTTGTTAACATATTTTCCTTTGGCGTCTATTACTTTTCTCGGGCTGTTTTTTTGTTTATTTAAATATTTTATTTATCATAAAGTTTTTGTGATGATGTAAAGGGACTACTTTCGGAATCTTCTGATCAATATGTGAAATGATTTTTTAAAATAATATTGTTTAGTATCTAGTTAATTTTATAAATATTTAAGTGTGAATTTTAAGTAAAAATTATTGTAACACTGTCACGTAAGATAAAACTTTACGATAATAATTTAATTAAAAATAAAAAATTGTAATTGATTATATTGCAAGTAAAATCATATGTTAGTAATTTATTATGTTGATTAATTTATAAATACGATGTATTCAATATACAATGAAATAGGGAGGTGTAGGAAATATGTCTCGTGATATATGTAGATCAAAAAAATGATTCCTTCATCCAATAGTATATTCTTTGAAAATTTTAAAACTTTGTTCTCTGTCTTTTATAATTTTTTTTGAGTACTTATAAATTCAAAGCGATAATTATACTGTCATAAAAATGTAGTCATCATGTTCTCGATATCTCGACATCAGCTATCTCCAAAGTCAATAACCATACCTTGTTCACTCATATTATGTTATCTTAAAAGCATAGTATCATTAGTTATTGATTATAAATAGATTTTAAAGTATTCATATAACAACTTTTAAGGTGAGCTATTAGATAATCTGTTTTATTATATTTTGATAATTATGAAATTTTATATTAGAGGAGTTTGATTTTTTTTTTTTTGTAACTAGTTTATTCACTTCAATATTTATTATTATTATTATTATTATATCTATAGTATATTCATTATACTATTCGTGAAAGTTGATTATGATATAAGTAGTTGTGACTAATTTTCATGTACTGTTATAATCAATAATGATATTAGTTATAATGTTACATTAAATTTATTATTAATAATTATGGAAAATAGTAGAAGGAGTATGTTCGGGATTAATTACAACATATTTTCGATTGAATTGATCTATAAACTCGCCCAATTTTCGATTAACATTGTCTTAATCTCGTTTGGTTGCTTCTATCTTGAGGTTTTGTTTAGTGTCATCCCAAATTTTAGTTTGTCATTAATTATATATGTATATATATATTATTGTCATTTAATCAGCACTTTCGTGGAAAGTGTTTTAGGTAGTGACAAAAAGGACTCTATGTATATCTATATTTACACTTTTAGATGTAACAAAAAGTACGATACACACATGTTCATATATTTACAGGCATTTATTATTCATGAATTTAATATTTGTACTTCAAATAAATAATTTCAATTACTGTGATAAGTTATCGCAAATTAATCGAAGGTAGGGTTTATAAATGTACGTTCACAAATTTATAGTAAACTACAATTTATTATGATTTTGACACTTTTCTAATTTAAATTCTTAAATTTTTGTGACAGTTTACACAAAATTATGTTAGTTTTTATAATTTTGACAGATGAAGACGTTAAAAAAAAATACAATAATTAAATATATTGTTTATATGTATATAATTTAAAAAATTAAATGGTATAAATAATTGTTAATTTATAATAAAATCAATTTATTTGAAATGATATTTTATTGTGAATTTCTTAATTCACTAACCATCATTAATATCTATTATTAAGACCACATTGGTATGCCTAACAAATATAATTAACTCAAATATTTAGTTAATTAAGACAGGATGATTAATTAACACTTAATAACCTCACAATAATGACATAAAAAAAAAACAAAATAATTAGACGGATTAAATTTAATATTATTTACTTAAGAGGAGGAACGGGCATTTGTTTCATTAGCCGGATTAAGAAAGTATTTTGGATAATCTTGAGCTGCTTATCCCTAAATTTATTAATTAAAAATTAACGTGTTAATAATTAATATAATTTGTGTGTTGACTTTAAAATTATATAAATGCAATTCTATTAATATCAACAAAGACTCTTAATTCAATTTTTTTAAGTATATTTAATTTTAAATAATTATGGTGCGGTGGCCAGATAATAATATTGCTTTTTTGGGATTTTGCAAATCTAGAAAATCAAGGCTGCCCGTGACACAAAATAGTCTTTGATGGTCCAAAATTATCCTTAAAAAAAAAAAAAAAAAAAAAAGTCAGAAATTAAACTTTTCTACGCACAGATGACGTATGGGAGCTTTTGTAAGGCTTGCGTACATACATATAATAATAAAATAAATTTCATAATTGTATGTATTACTTGTAAATAATAAAATAAATAAAATTATTATTTATTCCATAAATTACTAAAAATATATTTACGCTCGCACATTTTGCTTTATTGGAATTTTCGATAAAAAAATTAACTGATACATTTATTACAGGGACTATATATATATATATATATATATATATAGATTAAATCATAATTACATTTTCTTCGGTAATTTAATTTAATAATAATAGTATAATTTTAAATTATTTTAAATATCATTTTATTCTGACATTTGAATATTGTCTCTGTCTGGTCAAGACAGTGGGACCCACTTGGACCGTCGGTATATAAATGCAAGTGTGGTTCGGTACCGCACTAATTTGAACATTTTATATTTATTTAACATTAAATATTAGAAAGTATTTTCATATATATATATATATATAATTAAAATAAAAGGGATTTTATGATGTTAATGACTAATTAATTATTTACAAACTCAATTTACTTTTTTAATTTTTCTAAAAATTAAATTATATTTTTTTTAAAAAAAAAAAACTTGTTGTAAATAAAAAGAGTTTAAAATCAATACTTAAAGCTCTTTATAAATATAAAACAAAATTTTAGAAGGAAATCAGTAGGTCAATAATTAATGTAATTATAATTGTAATTAATGCAAATTAAAGACATTAGTCAATGGCCGGCAACGTTGTCGGTTTGCAAATGAGACGGACAACTTCAATTACCAATTTGACAAAATTAATAAAACAAATATATGTTAATTTAGATAATACTAACTCGTATATATATATATATATATATATATATATAGATTAATGCTCACTATATTTTATGAGAAATTATTATAAATTAAATAAAAATGTAACGAGAGAACACATATTTCATTTATCTTCTAATATCTTAATAAATTTATTGATTTATAATTATTATTTACCATTTGTGAGCAAACCCATTTTGTTTTTTTGGGGTGTGTAAGCTTAATTATAATAATAAATGATATTATAATGTCCAAATTATAAGGTGTTTTTTTCTTCTGAAAAATTGGTCAACCATACACTAATTATTAATTTGATTTAAATAATAACGTAGCTGTGAGGGAATAACTAGATCACCATGTGCTTTTAGAAACAAAAGAAGACTAGTTAGGTCAAGAGACTAATTAATTAAGCACGTGCCAATACAAAAGTCTTGTGTTCTAATTTGTATAAGTCACCAATAAATTATTGATAATTTCAAGATTTAATTCAGTATTAATTTTTTATTTTCCATTGATAATTAAAATAATTTTATTTTACCTAATAAATAAAAATAATTTCTCACAAATTATAAAATAATCTCTTATATAAAATACACGACGACAATGTATGGTGTGATATAACGACATTCATTGGATTTTTACATGTATTAATATGAACAAATACTATAAAAAATAAATAAAAAATACTAAAATCTTTTTCCTAATTTGGATACACGAACTTTGCTGACCCAGTGATCACGATCATACATGTGTATGTATATATATATATATAAAAAAAGAAATGGGTGCGTACCAATAATTCAATACTCGCTGCAAAATAATATAATTGACATTGATCATATGATAATATACTTATTTATCAGCAAAATAATTTAATCAGTAAGTTAGACATTAAAATAAACAAAAGTACGGATTGCTTAATTAGCACTCACACAATAATTTGGTCAGCTTAATCACGACAATGATGAGGCCACTGAGAGAGTATTAATTTTTGTTTTATTTTGTTATATATATATAAAGCTTCCTGATTATTGACTTGACTTTTGATGTATGTATATATATTTATATATATATATGAAGGGCATATATTCTCTGCAGATATACAGTATAGGTAGCCGGTCCTATAGATAGAATCTTGCTTCTCTGTTTGTATTATTTATTTTTGGACATGCAAAAGGTGGCCCTTTAGGATCATGTTCAAAAGGTCTAATATTCTTTCTTTCTTTCTCATAATTTATTTTATTAAAATTAAGAAAAGAAGAGTTATAACCCCAAATTCTGTAATTCGAATTAATGATTTTTAATTAAGTTTGTTATTAATTAATTACGTTTTTCAACCACGTAAGAGTCTTAATTAAAGAAGCAATCAATAGGTTGAAGTTTGTGGATTAATGTGATATTGGCATATTTAGGTCTAACTAACCATCAACCCCAGAGCAGGTTACCCCCAATAATTTGGTGTTTCCTAGTCATAACATATATTTATTTATTCAAGAATATATATTAGAAGATACATATATATATATATATATATTTTGTACTGAAGAGTAAATTACAAAAATAAAATGATGAATTTATGTTTTTTTTTTTAATATAAAATCAAGGGGTCCTTCTAAAATGTGATGAGAAAAAGAGTATTTCCACGACAACTGGAAGTGCAAAAGTAGCGAATGTAAATGCAACATGTTTGCGTGAAGTGTATCATGCTTATTAGTTGGAAGAGCGTTATAAAGAGCCAAAAAAGTGCATCTCTAAAAGGTTAAAAGTGCTCCACTTGTAAATGTCTAAAACTGTTATGTATGTGTGTGTGTGTATACATGGAGACGTACATGTATGATATAGAAAATCAGAAAAAGGATTGGTTGAATTTGTGGACGAAGATAACCTTGTCGGGTAAAAGGCGCATTGGGTGAAGGTGCAAAATTTTATGGTGATTTGATTTTGTAAGATTCTGTTTGATTCAGTTCTATTTTATATGGTGACAATATGCAATTCCGGAGTTGAATTTATCTGATGACTACAATTTTTGTGTACTAATATTTTTAATATAAAAACTAACTTATCTATAAATTTTAACTTTTGAAATTTAGAAAATTGGTTGTTTGTCTGGTTAAAGGAAGAAAAACGTGCTCACTCTTCTAATCTAAAAGGTCAGTCTTCTTAATTCCCTTAGCGTTTAGCATTTACCGTATACCCAACAACAACACGTACAAATGCTTTGAATGTGGACAATGTACTATTTTAGTACTTGTCATATTATAGTTTAAACTTTAAATTATATATTTTTTTATTATAATTTAATTCTTAAATTTACAAAATTATTTTAATTTATGATATTTCTACATAGTTCTTTGTTCTTTGCTCCTATTTTTGTTTTCACACCATCAAAGTAAAGAGGATAAAAATAACAAGCCCATACACAGCATGTTTTGTTGCTGATGAAAATAATATTAAGAATAAAATATTGACAGTAATTTTCTTTTTTTTTTTTTTTTTTTTTAAAAAAAAAAAATCATATAAAACATATACTCCAAAGTACCAGAATCCTTAGCTTCTTAGAAAGAGTTAAAAATTTAGGATTTTGGGCCTTCTTGTTTCTTATTTTAGGGTGGCCGAATAGATTTGAAAAAGTTAATTTTATATAATGTTTAGTACATTTTAAAATCAGACAACTTGTGGGACTAGTTTCACGTCAAAATCCTTCCTTTTTAAGTAATTCTCACGCACCACCTTTCATATAAAACAAGCACCTTCCTCCTAGACCGAATTCCAGAAAGGTTGAGCATCTGCATCTGGTCACATGGTCATTTCCGAAAACTTCCAAAGAAGTTATCCGGATTTACATTCAAAAGAAATTGCAGAGAGGGTGAAAACTCTTCCGATAAAAATGGCACACCAAAGTAGTGTAACTACATGGTTTCAAAATCATCCAGTTTAGATAAGAGTATCCATCAACACAGCATCAAATCATATCAAAATCATTTTTTATTCTGTTGTGTGAAAATATACACTGAGAGGCTCCAGAGAAGGAAATAATGCACAAAATTCTACGGAAAGAGTTAATTTTCAACTTGTGCAAATCATGATTTGTTTCCGAAAACGTTACTCAAAACCAGTTTTATGATAATCACTCTCCTCTCAGGTCACATCAAGTTAAATACTTATTATGCTGCAGAGGCTGCTGGCTAACAACAAAGTCAAAAGTTACAGATTATGTGTGATATGAATAGATCAGATATAACAGATCTATACCTGCCTCCAGTCCTTACTGCTTCACTGTAGCAGACTTGATAATGTCGATGAACTCGGGCTAACAAAAATGGGAATGAAAGGAGTCAGCAAATGAAGTTGAAGACAAGTAATTTACACGTAACAACAATAATGTAAATGGAGGAATAGTACCTTCAAGGAAGCACCGCCAACCAAAAAGCCATCAACATCTGGCTGTGCTGCCAGTTCCTTACAGTTTGCTCCATTTACCGAACCTATACACAGGGAAGATGAAGAATCAGATCCTCAAATAAGTTGCAGCTTATGCAAAGACATTGAAAGATTTACGTTCAACAAAACAGTATATACTTCTAGTGGATATTTCTTTTCCCCTTTTTCTCACCTGGGGATTCTTGACCACCAACAAAACTTGGTTTTTTTGAGTAGGTGATGTGTAATCATGATCATATGTTCATAATGATTCATAATTTCAGTTCGTTTCTTATTTTGGATCTTGTTGAATGATAGCTGGAAAACATGGCAACACTGATGCCAAAAAATGAAAAGATATACCTCCATATATAATTCTTGTTGATTCAGCAACTTCAGCACTGACATTGTCTTTAAGCCACTTCCTCAAATCTGAATGGACCTAGAAAATGCATCCATATTTTTCTAAGAAATATTTACAGCGCCTCAATGATTATAACAGTATCTTAACTATGATAGACTAGAAAGGATGATGTAAAAGGATTAAGCTGAAACTTACTTCCTGGGCTTGAGCCGGGGTTGCAACCTTCCCCGTACCAATGGCCCAAACTGGCTCATATGCCAAAACAACATTAGTCCAATTTGATACTTTATCTGTAAAGAAATTACACAAGGTTATTATATTACCATTGAGAAATTAAAGTAAGATAAACATAACTTGCATGCACTAGGCTAATTCATGTAGAATGGTAATGCATGATTTTTGCCCCAGAAATTTTATTTCAACTGAATGTTTTCTGTTTTCTTGGTGAATCGAAGAATCTAGAAACACCAATTTACATAAAAATTTTCTTGATTCACCATGTCTCAAAAACATTGCTTAATCCACAACTGAGAAGGTTGAAGTGTCAAATAATCAATCAATGTGTGGAAATTGCATCCTGGAAAGCGAGTACCAGAAATTGCTTTTGTTTGTGCAGCAACAACAGCCATTGTGGAGCCTGACTCACGCTGTTCCAGAGTCTCCCCAACACAAGCAATCACCTTCAGGCCTTGAGAGAGAGCATATGAGACTTTATCCCCGACAAACTACAGAAAGAAAGCATGGCCGGTTATAAAGATGATTACCAGTATAATAGACATGGGCATAAGGCACTAACAGAACAAATAGTAGAAGAGGAATTGTATACAATCAGCACTAAAAGATTTCTGTTGGAATGAAATATGGTCTACCTCGTCGGATTCTTTTAAAAGAGATCTTCTTTCGGAGTGACCAAGAATAACCCAAGGAATGCCCAAATTAACAAGCATCTCGGCACTGGACAGAAAAAGGGTATCAACTCACCATAAACAACGAAAATTCAAATAGCAGAGGTCCTCTTCAGTTACTTTTTCAAGGAACAAACTTAAACTTCACTTAATGCAACATTGTTGATACTTAATCAGCATATATAGGGCAAAGTAATGCATGCAGAAATTGCGAATTTGAATAATGGACTAACTGTAACAATAACAAATTGGATAAAAGAATCTTTTGAGTTTTGTAGCAGCTCATTTGGAAATTATTTTCCCCAAATAATACATGGTAATAGGAAAAACATGATAAATTGGATAATGCATACCTGATTTCACCAGTAAATGCACCGCCTTTTCGAACCCAACAGTTCTGTGCAGCTACTTCGAAGTCAGACCGCATTAAGCTCTTTACAAATGAAAGAAATATGAAAGGAGGGCTTACAACAACCTCTATAAGACACAAAAAAAAGGTGTTGAATCACATAAAAAACCAGAGTTACCCAACAAAAATTACCCCAAACGTCACATAAACACAAAGGTTAGGTACAATCTTCAGTAGGTATTTTACTAAAACCAAAATCATTGATTTCAACAAACATGAATGACATTACATTGCCTCAAAATACAGTTGATTCAAGCAATCTTTAATTTTTAATCGAGAAAAGAAACTTAAAAAAAGAAAAAAGTACCTACAACATCATCAGAAGGGACTTCAGCTTTATTCAACATGGTGACAATCTTCTTAACCTCCTCAGTCGTCCCATTCTGTCACCAACAACAACAACCCTTTTGATCTCATGTCATCGAATTCACGTGCACATATTTACTTAAACTACTTTGCGTTTGATCCAACCATGTTCCATTCTTTTTTAAGTCTTAGATACAAATTATCCGATATATAGAGTTTAGTCATAATTTACGTAATTAACACATAATTGAACCAACGCCACCCATGTCTTCAATTTCACAATGATTGAATTATATTCTCATTTGTCAAGAAAATAATCACAAAAATATCTAACTTGAACTGCATATGAAAATCAGACTATTATTTTCATTCGAATATTTATCCCATTTGTATTTTATCCCTATTCCTACTCAATAAAATTAAAATTTAAGCAAACTCAACCCTGGTTCGATTAGAAAACCATGAAAATCCTTACTAAAATGACAGCATTTGATTCCATATGAGACTCTATATCTAATTGTGAAATGCATTTTGAATTTCAAGATTTATAAAATTTTGAATGTCTTTTTTCTAAATCCACATGAAATTCCACGTTGGTAATGTTTGTGGCAAGTGCAAAAATACAATGAAATTTATTTGTAAGCAAATTGCATAAGGATGATGAAAAATTAGCCTCATACAGAACCTCATGTGATATTTGAGTTTTTCTTTTCAATCATTTAGGGAGTATTTTCACCACTTGGTTGAATAAAGCGGGAATTTCTAAATAAGTTCTATAAAAACTTTGTACTTGTTGCAACCAGTGTCATGTCGATTCTTTATCATCTAATACAATTTATATCCTAATCTACGTGAATTTTTTATGAATAAATTCCAAAAAAATTTTAGATTCATTCAAACACAACCTCAAATTGCCCAATCACAAGCCTAAGAACAGAGCAGAAGGAAGTCCTGCGATCAAACCGATATTCATATTATTTCGATAATCAATTTCGAGTATGAAACTTGATAAAAATGAAAAACCTACGCAATCGATAGAGTACAACAAGAAAAGGGAGAGATCACACAACAGAGATTTAAGAAAAACACGAATAGAAGTAAGCAAATGCGAATCAAACAGCTAAAGTTCACTGCCGTTTTGTTATGATTGTCATAACCAAAATCGAAATCAGTAACGAGGATGAAAAAGAAGAAAGACATACGCATTTCCAGTTGCCTCCGACGAAGAACTTTCGAGCCATAACTGCTTAGATTTGTGTGGACGAGAACGAGAGTAGCTGAAGCGAGAAGAGACTTCGAGCAGATGCTAAAGAACGAATTCAACAAGAACCCTCTATAGCACTCATTAATATTTTATTTATTGAAACAAATAATAAGATTTATTTATTTGTCTGAATATATTTTTCGGATATTTATATTAAAAAAAGGAAAAAAACTATTTCAGATTTTATTTGTTTTTAATATATTATATATTTATGTAGAAAAATAAATTATGGAACAATTTTTTTAAAATAAAAGAAATATATTTGTTTTAAATAAATTTTCGATCCTTTGGAGTATGTTGAAGATTTTGAATTAGAAATTTGAAATACTTTTTCTTCATTTAGATTGCAGAAACACATAATAATTCTTTACAATTATCCATACAATTTTTTATGATGCTTCACCATATCAGTTTTAATTACAATGATTTTAATTTAATTTTTCTTCAACATTTAAGTATTCCAAACTTAAACTCTTTAGTTTACTCTCCCGACGAGAGAGTTTATTGGATCAAAAACTCTATCATCAAGTCAGATATCATTTAAAGATCAAAAGTTTTCTCTTAATGCAATTAAAATTAAGAGTTTAATTTTTTCAACTATTTAGAATTTCCTACATGTTATTTTTGTGTCTAATTAGATTTATGAAAAACCCACCAACCAAACTTTTTTTAGTAAACTTAATTTGTTCTTAGATCTTTTCTGCGTACATAATTTCAAACTAATTTAATTATGTGAACTCAGTAATTGTATAGCATGACCACTATATAACACCAATTTGGAAATTCTAAAATCAAAAGAACCTTCCATGTAGATTTGCCATAAAATACAATAACTCTTATCACATAGCATATCCATTTTCGAAGATAATCATAGAACACATCCTTGAATGTATAAGGGCATCATGTGGAGTCCCTATAAGAACCCCATTTTTTTTTTTTTTTTTTTTTTTCAAGAATCTTCATAAGAGTTTGTGTAGTATGGTGTTTCAAGTACTACCTAATCCAAATAAAACAAGAGAAAATTCCTCATAGAAGTGAGGTAGTCTATAGCAAATCCCCATGAATGGAGTTACAAAGGTAAAAAAATTCAGAACTCATTCCGAATTCCACAACTGTGAGGCCATTTTTGGGGACAGAGCGACTCTTGTGTCCCATTGCAAATATAAAGGAAAAATAAACACTCTGTAACCTGTCAATCCAAAAATGCTACCTACTGTTTGTTTTGTATGGCTGCCATCTAGAACTAATTTGGATTAGAACTAGAAAGAAGAAAGAACAAACAGAAAAAGATGTCTATCTAACCAAGTATAAGTTGTTCCCTTACATACAGGTTGAAGGCCAGAGTGAGATCTGTTTTCAGCGCGTTGTCTGCCCACCCTTTTTGGCTGTAAGGGACATGAAAGCAGCAGTCCACTCTTGACAGGCAGACTCCGGCAGCTTCTCATCTTTGATGAAGGGTGTCCAAGACACTGCAGAATGATCCGTTAAAACCCACTTGACCTTATCAGGTGCATTTATAAAGTCAAAATTCAAAGTAGGCTTTGCTTTTGTGCTAGGTTTCTTAGGTTTATTGCCAGGAACACTTTCAGAAGTCTACAAAGAAAAGAAGGTAAAACATTAAGAAAAGAGCAAAGAAGAACCCTGAAAGAAGTAGATATCCTACAACTTTAACCAGAAAAGCTTTCTTTTCAACTCACCTCCGTATCTTTCTTCCTCTTGGGCAAGGGGCTCCCATTTTCCACAAAGTATAAAACTTCATTTTTTGATCTGAATCGACGGCCTGATACAGGATCTATGTAATACTGCAGAAAACAAAGGCACATTAATCTCTGAATGAACGTTCTTTATCAGAATAAGTTTTCCTTTCACCCCTTTCTTCTTCATAGCATTTTATACGCAACACGTTTAATTGAAATTATCAAAATGATAAGTTGAGATCCCCAAAAAATATCCTATAAACAGACAGAAAATTACAAAATAGTGGAAAAGAGAACTAAACACTTCAAATGCACAATAAAAGCGATAACCTCCTCCTTATAAAGTCAGAATCCATTCCTTCATAAGGATTAAGTTGCTCTGCTATCATGCCATCTGAACTCAACTTGGTCTCCTACGCAGCGGTGGACAAAACAAAGATGCATTTGTTTTGTTAATTGGAATAAATCCATCATGAGAGCAACCCAGACTCTTGCTGACATAAAGCATGCGATGGTTCTAGGAGTAGGAACAGGGACATGCTTGAAGAGGAAAACAGTTTAAGAAAGCTACCTTCGATTTGAGTACTACCATTCAAATTCAACAAATCGACAACACCAAAATGCTTCTGCAACTAATGTCCATGTGGGAAACAACGACAGACTGAAGCTCCCTAGAACAATCATAAAAACTTGACTTGAGAACAGAAGTCAGAGACTACATATGGAAAACTGAATCTGGCTTAGATAGAATGGCAAACCATGTCATATCGTGACGGTTGACCCTAGACATTTATGGTGAAGGATGAGACGCTATAAAGCAATCCAATTATAAACTTTAGAAGAATACCAACAGTGAAGTGTGGAGCCGTTGTCTCAAATATAATCTAGAATCACACAACCAAGCTCGCTCACAAATTGTATGGAGTCTATAAAAATTAAAAGATGGCGACTGGTTACTACTTCACATATGAGGGATCACCAACAACAGATCACCTATTGCAGGGGTAAATCTTCCCTCAAAAAATGCTCAGAACTCCTCCAACCACAGGCAAGTAAGAAAAATATAGGTTGATCAAGAAGATTGCTTTCAGCTGGCAGCCACTGAGAGAGTTGCACAGCTTGCAGTTAAAAACATTTTAAGGATTCCAGAATGGACCTAAGATCTACAGAAGTTTAACATAACAACGTTCACAGGGACCAAAGACACCTACAGGCACCTAAAAAGCTTACTTCAAGCTCCTCTGTCTAAAAGAGGAGGAGCTTACTGCCTTAAACTACTGATAGAAGGCAAAACTGTAATCAAGATGTTCATATAAATCTACCAACAAAACAGTACACCATTCAAAACATGTTTCATGTCCTTACGTAACAATCATTGAATTCAGGGTAAGAGAAACCAGTAGAACTCTGTCATGAATTACAGACAACGTGCTCTCTATGTAGCCAGTCCCATTCTTCCTTTAACTTCCATGTTCAAAATGCTATAATCAAATCAATTCACCAGGACAGTAGCCGCTACAACAAATTCGAATTGTAATTTTGTTCCATTTCAGAAACTTTTCAAATGCAAACATAGTCCTAATTCCCCATTATCACTTCTAAGACTTAATTTCCCAGTATGAAATATTTCCCTAAAACAAAGAAATAACAACCATTGCAATCGCAAGCCTCCCAGTAAAGGACAGATATTGATCGCTACGATAAACATTTGATCCTTCGGAGACTATTACTAGTAACGACAAACTATAGCATTTGAGAGCTGAGATTAAACCTTATCGATTGTTCCAGCTGTTGCACCAGAGCTCCTGACTCTATCTTCAATGGTCCAACCCGGAGGCAGCCAGCTCTCAGGCGCTATTGACCGTCGCCGCGACTTCGAATCAGCTGGGGAACCTGTCGGCCCCTCGGGCTGCGCAACATTCTGAGCCTTGGATGCAGCCGAGGAATCCGGCGGGATATTTGAGGACTGGTGGCCAAACTGCGGCTCAGCTCGCTGATTATCTTCGTTAGCTAGGGTTTGCCCATTGGGCGGATTGGCCTCGATGAAGGATCCGAAATCGAGAAGAGGATCGGGCTGCAATACACCGGAGAAAATATCCGGTTTAGCTCGTTCGTGCTCGGAAGAGCAAGGATTCGGAGCTGGAACCGTTGGTGCAGAAGTTGACATGAGCAACAGCGAGTTGAAGGAGTAGTACTGTTGAGCTCAGCTTTTCAGTTGCAGCGCCATTTTATATAAAGAACGGACGGACGGACGAACCGTGGATGAAATGAAGAGAGACGAGAAAACGTAGATGACGTGGCAATACCGTAACCGTTGGATTCGAGGACCTTATGACATTGCGGGGAAGAAGGTTCTAGTAGAAGACCCTGGTTATCACCTGTTATCCAATAGATTACTTGTTTTAAGTGCGGTAATTATTGTTTCAAACCCATTCTTTTAAGAGATAACAAAAATGGAATCACATTTAATTGTAATTTTAACTAAGATTTATTTCCTCGTTTACTATTAATTTACAAGAAAATTATAAATTAACTCGTTTATTAAATTTTTGGTAATCACCCCAAAAAAAAAAAAAGTACCTAGACACTGGTTTATCAAAAATAAGTTACATAGCTCAGAAATTAGCTTCTAAAAAATAGTTTACCCAAAAAAATTAAGTAAGCTAAACACTCCTAACTTGTACATATTTTACAAGTAAACAAGAGTTTGATTGAAGCTTACCCAGCAATGAAGAATGGTCAAAAAATCTTGCAGGGAATCTCCAAGCTGCTCTACATGAAATGGAAGCTTGGGCTATATCAACTTAAGGCTCCATATCCATCACCTTCTTCAACAAGTGCTTTAGATCCTAACTTATACATACCATTTTTGGCTTTAGAGATCATATTATAAATAGATATGGATGGCTGAAGACCTGAATCTTTCAACTTTTTAAGCAAAGTCTCAGCCTCTTGCCATTTCCCATCCTTGCAGAGAACTCCAATGGTGGAACTGTAACTAGCAACATTAGGAACCAAACCCTTCTCATCCATTTCGTTAAGCAACCGCAGAGCTCTATAGGAGCTTCCCTCTTTGCAATACCCATTGATCATTATATTATATATAACGTCATTTGCCTCAACTCCCACCTCCCCCATTGATTTAAAAACCTTGGATGCCTCCCTCATGTTTCCTTTCTTACGCAACCCATTAATCAAAACACCATAAGTATAAACATCAGGAACTAAACCTGCTTTTTCCATGGATGAAAATACTTCATATACTCTTTCCCTGTTATCTAATCTGAGGAAAGTATCGATTAAGACCGTGTATGTCACCGATGATGGCCTGATGCCTCTCTCCTCCATCTCCCTCACTAACTCAACCACTCTTGTTGAGTTTCCTGCTTTGCAAAAACCTGCAATCAGAACATTGTAAGTCACTAGAGATGGAAGGTGACCATTAGATTTCAATTGGTTGAATAAACTCATAGCCTTGTCCAATATTCCAACATTGCAGAACCCATCAATCAGTGTGTTGTAGGTTATCAAATTTGGATTTATACCAACCACTTTCATTTGATTGACTAGCTTTTCAGCCTCCCAAATCTTCATCTTCTGACACAACCCACCAATCAAAGTATTGTATGTAACTGCATTACACGCCAATCCTCTCCCGCGCATTTCATCGAACAGCTCAAAGGCTTTACGTACGTCCCCATTTTTGCAGTATAAATTTATCATACAATTGTAAGTGTATAAATTGGGCGAGACACCATTGATTTTCATCTTCTTGTAGAGCTCAAGCCCATCTCTTTTAAAGCCATTTTTGAACAATCCGTTGAGCAGAACTGTGTATGTATGCTGATTAGCAACCAATCCCAACTGATTCATCTTGTAAAACAATCTCTTTCCCTCCTCAATATTACCATTCTTACAGCACCCATCAATCAGAGTCGTGTATATAATTACATTTGCAGAGATACCCATCTCTTCCAATTGAATCAAAAGCTCGAATGCTTTACTCAAATCACCAGCCTGGCAACAACCCTTTATAATTATCCCAAAGCTATACAAATCAAAACTAACCTTCCCCCTATTCTCGTTAAAAAAGACCCATGCTTTTTGAAAACCACTTGATCGAAGAAGAAAACCCATAAGATTATTAAACGTGTTTGATCCAGGAACAAGACCTTTATCAACCATTTGGTTAAAATAAAAAACAGATTCCTCTAGCAACTGAGATTGAACGTGAGCATTAACAATTGATTCGTATAAACGGACTGTATTTGTTGAATTTAGGCTGAAACAAGGTTGCGTGGTTACATGATGAAGAAGAGACGAGGGGTTGAAGATTGAACAGGAGATTCGACCAGAAAGAATTTGGAGGAGAAAAGACTGGGCTTGGGAAAGCATGGTGGAAGAGAGGAGGAGGTAGAGGATAAAGGATATGGATTGGGTGTTGTGTTGCAGGCCATGAAGGGTGGAGAAATCAAAGAGGTAGAGAGCTTTGAGGGGTGGGCTTTTCGCCATTTTTGATAAAAGAATGAGAGCTTGCCGGGCATGCGACATGGCTCGGTTGCTCTGCCTTGTCACCGATGCGCTAGGCTCTTATACCTGTCGCAGAGGGCATGTTCGGGAGCGCGCATAGACGGCGGACGTGGACGGGCTGAGAGTCCTTGCGGGTCAAGATTGAGGAAATGCTTGTCAGATTGAAACGGGTTCGGCCCGTGATCAGCTATTTTTCTTTTGGGATATGACATAAAAAAAAAAAACTTGTTTGTACTATTTAAAAAAAAAAAATTCAAATTACCTTTAATATAATGTATTTTTAAATTTTGTCTGCATACCAAACGGACGCTAATATTACAAAAGGTACGTTCAAATAACTATTGAATTTTAAAAATATTATTAGTGTGATAACCACATAATTTATTTATATAATATAATTAATTTATTATTAATAATTTATTCTTATGTAACTCTTTGTTTTAGGTGCCATTAAATTAAATTAGGTAACAGTGCTTAAATAAGAGTTGATAAACACTTGAGAGCATTGGCATCAAGATTTTTTTTTTTTATCATTTTATAATTTATTAATTTATAATTATTAAAAAAAAAAAACTGGTTACTAGTGTGGCGATTACAAAATTTTCATGTTAACAATATTTTTATAATAACATAATATTTATTAAACAAATAGTTTATAATATAGTTATTTATTAAATAAGTTGATAGTAATAAATATTTTGTTTGTATAAAATATAAAAAATTAAAATATAATATATGAATATTTTGATATCTTATCTTTATATATATATATATATTTGATTTTTTGTGAAATTATTGATAACCTATACCCTTTATTTTCGCACATAAAAAAAGTAATTCACCTCGAAATAAGTACATCTAAGTAAAAAATATTTAATAAAATAAATAAATGTTTTTGGAAATCATGATGCGGATTCTTATATTTTAATTTAGACATAAAATATTTTTGTGGCTTACTTTATAGATTTATTTTGACATTCAATAAAAAATAATATCTACATTTACCTTTTTTTACTATTGGTTATTCGATTTTAGATATTAACTCTGAATGGAACATGTAATTATTAATTTTTTTTAGGAATAACATAATAACATATAATTATTTATCAAATTAAATAATTATATTTCTCTAACATTTTTTAATCAAACAACTATACATATATGTATATCATATTTGTAAATTAAGAAAGGCGTCAGCAACACCCTAATTAAGAACGAATTTAATTATCAATCTATTAAAATAAATACATGTACAGGATTCTTTAGATATCATATTTTATAGAATCCAATGAAAATCAAAGTCATAATTACAATACATAATTACCCCAAAAAATCATAATCACCCTAATTAAATTACTTTTATCAAGGCAGGAGAGGCGTGTGCTGTTAAACGATGTCGTGTTCAAATATATCAAATGCTAAGAATGTGACGCTGCATAATTAATTAAATTACTCAACTGTACCACTTTATTTCTTTTTTTCCAATTTTTTTTTTTTTTTATAAAAGAGAATTACGTAAAGCGCGTGTGCTCCACCCAAAAATCTTAATAACCAAAAACGTCGCCATCAACCTCGCAGAAACTGGGCCCCACGTGAAGCACAACGCAAACCGAGTTACCATTTTACACCCACCACCACCACCTCCTTCCTCCTATCAGTGTGTTTATTCTACAGAGCAAAAATGGCAGCAGCTCAGCTATTTCCTCTTTTCTTCTTCACTTATTTCCTCTTCACGAACTCCGCTTTCGCCTCCTACTCAATCGGAGTAAACTACGGAACTGTGGCCAACAATCTTCCGCCACCTCAACGAGTTGCTAACTTCCTCAAGACTCAAACCGCCATCGATCGGGTTAAAATCTTCGACGCCAACCCCGACATTCTCCGCGCCTTCGCCGGCACCGGAATCGCCTTAACTGTCACCGTCGGAAACGGCGATATCCCACCTCTCGCGAAGCTTCCTGCAGCGAGACAATGGGTGGCCGCCAACATCCAGCCGTTTTACCCCAAGACGGTCATCAACTACATCGCCGTCGGCAACGAGATCCTCGCAACGTCGGACAAGGTTTTAATCGCCCACCTCTTACCCGCCATGAAAGCCTTGAAAACTGCCCTTGAGCTTGTTAATATTACCACCGTTCAGGTGTCCACGCCACACTCGCTCGGTATACTGTCCAGGTCTGAGCCGCCAAGCTCGGGTCGGTTCCGGAAGGGCTACGACCAAGCAATATTCGCACCTATCCTCGACTTTCACAGGCAGACTAAGTCGCCGTTCATGGTGAACCCGTATCCTTACTTCGGGTTCAGAGCTGACACCTTGAACTACGCCATCTTCAAGCCGAACCGCGGCGTATTTGATCCGGTCACGAAGGTTAACTACACGAACATGTTTGACGCTCAGCTCGACGCCGTCTACTGGGCGATGAAGAAAGTGGGGTATGAAGATGTTGACCTAGTGGTTGCAGAGACGGGGTGGCCTTCGGCGGGTGACCCGAATCAACCAGGCATCAGCTTGGAAAATGCGCTTTCGTTTAACGGTAACCTCGTGAAGCACGTCAACTCCGGTAAAGGCACGCCGATGATGCCAAATCGGACCTTTGAGACCTACATTTTTTCATTGTTTAATGAAAATCTCAAACCCTCCATATCGGAGCAGAATTTCGGGTTGTTCAAACCGGATCTCAATCCGGTTTATGACGTCGGTGTTTTGAGGAATCAACAGGTAACTTTTATTAATTCCCATGTCTTTCATGTTTTACTACCCGACTTTTTCCCATCGGTGACCGGAGTCCGATGAGGGTAATTTCGTAAATATAATTCCTCTAACTTCTTTTTAGTACCGAGGGGCCGAACAGTGAACTTTTGCTGAGTGACGTCGTATACAAGATTTCAAGCGTTGGATTGTTGTGATATAAATTCATTTGATGGCTTAGATTACGTTTTCAACTAGACTTCTTTGGTCAGCTTTGACCGTCGCAGCCTTTCCAATCAGAAGCTGACACGTAGGGCACAACGTTTGCTTTCATCTACACCTGTCGCCACCTAGATCCGCCCAAAATACTCCACTTTCCCCCAGGCTTTTCCTGTTTGTGCTTCTTCTGACACGTGCCAGGCTTTTCTTAATTTAACACCCAAAATTCTCCCGCTCTTTCTTATTACATAAAAAGATGTTCTGTCAAATCAGCCTTTGTTGAAACTTTTTCCAACACGGATCCAATAATGACCGTCCGATTTGTTTGTTGCAGGCACCGGGTCCCACATCTGGCGTGGCGCATTCGCCCTCGTCCGATCCGGAGAAGAAGTGGTGCGTGCCGAAATCGGACGCTAGCGACCCGGCGTTGCAAGCGAACATAGACTATGTCTGCAGCAACGGAGTAGACTGCAGACCTATACAAGCAGGTGGGACCTGCTTTAACCCGAACAACGTGCGGTCACATGCATCGTACGCCATGAACGCATACTATCAGGCCTTCGGTCGCCACGACTTTAACTGTGACTTCAATCACACCGGAGTGCTCACATCAACTGATCCCAGTACGTACTTTTTGGCTATATCCAGTCCTGCTTATATCTGATTGAGCGAGCTGTAACATAAATTCTTTTTTGGATTATTACAGGTTACGAAGCGTGTAATTATCCTTTTGATATTCATGAAGTAAAGCTGGAAAAGTCTGTGGCGGGAATCTCGAGGAGAGATTGTAGTACGATCTGGAGATTGATAATTGCAGGCTTGAATTTGATATTCCCACCATTTTTGTTTCTTGTCCTTTAATAAAAATATTTGTTATTATTTATTGTTTTTTACTTTGTGTGAGTTATGGAGGACGTAATAGAGCAGTCTGGACTGTCTAGTTTTTTATTTTTGTGTGAAATTAGTTTTGGGGCTTTTGGGTTGAAACGGTGCGTATAATGGCTAGTGATTTGGTACCATGATTTGACTAATTGAGAAGATAAATTTTCTACGTTTGCAAATTCTTTTTCTTTTTCAACCCCAATTATAGAGAAAAAAAAAAAAACACAGTAATTCCAAAAAGTAAATAATTACTGATTTATAAATAAATCATCAACTTAATAATGTTTAATTAATTAATTAATTAATGGCGTAATACAACAATTTGATCCAAGTTAATGCAGTTCCATAACCGATTAAAAATCATACCCTCGCTACTCTCGTCCCATGCAGAGGCGCGGCAGATAGGGCAGTCTGCATGGATGGCGAGCCACCGATCTATACAAGCTTTATGGTAGCTATGGTTGCACTCCCCAAGAACTTTATAAAACCCTGCGTCGGTCTTCAAGTCTTCCAAGCAAATTACACAACGGTCATTATAGGGCGTCGTTCTTTCGGGCTGACGGCGACCGAGTCGGTTTCGACTGAATCGGAAAATAGCAGAAAAAGCGATGAAAACTGCTTGGAGGATGAATGAAATTGCAAGCAGTTTAAGCACTCTGTGTTCGACGAGTGAAGCGGAGGAGTTAAACAGGTTGGTTATTAATGCCGGAGAAGACGGATGTTGAAGGAGAGGCGAGGCGATACTCATGGTGGAATGAATTGAAAGGTAATTAAAAAATTTAAGTTTTTAATTGGGAAAGAAATCTGCTTATAATTTATACTGCAAGAGTTCCTGATTAAAACATTACGGAATCAGTGGAAGATTAGGAATCCTATTTCGACCTGGTTTAGGTTAAAATCCGATACTGAAAATCTGTTTTTTTTCCCTCTTTTTTTTTTTTTTAAGAACAGTATATCTGTATTTCATGGCAGGTGTTTAAATTAAAAATTAACAGTCAATTTCTGGTAAAATACATGAAACCGAGCAGTCTCGTTTTGTATACATTCACAAATAAGTTGTTTAAGCATTTGGATAATTAGAAAATTATGGGTACACGATTTATAACATTCAATAAAAAAGAATATATATATATATGATTTCTTAAAATTTTAGTAGACGTTATGTTGATCTCTTATTTTGTTACTGTACTTATAAATTTTTGTAATAAAAATTGCACTCTATCAATTTATACATATATATATATATATATAAAATAATTGAAGTCAAACACCATATTTTTTAAATTATTACCAAAATCCTTGTTAAGTAATATTATTTGGTCCCTTTTATTAATGACAGGAAAATTATTATTGACCAAGATTTGCCCTATGAGAACAAAATCCAACAAAAAGGCAATGTAGTTTTATATTAAGATGTTTTTTTTTGTGTGTGTGAATTTATGTATTTGTTAATTATAAGATATATATATATATATAATAAAAATAAATTTTAATCAGTTATACATTAAAATTGACTTAAAAAAGGAACAAATATTTGAAATGAGATTTCATAATATTTCTTCTGAATTATCTTTTATATTTATTGACAAAGGACACTATTTCATACATTACTTACACATATTTTTATTAAATCAAATCAAATTGTAAGAAAGGGAACCAAGCAGGCTCTAAAATTACATAGTTCCCATCGAGATTACAGAGCTCTTAGTTAATTCATTAACAACTACTTCAATACTACCGAGGAATCCAAGAAAAGCAAATAAACCATTTGGATAAAGGTCTGGAAACGAGAGTGAATTCTTCGCTATCCAGCAAACGCTATCGAGCCATGGGAACTACGACATCCGACATCCAAACCTCCCAGAAATATTTCAGAATTATAATCCTTAGAACACTATATTTATAAATTATTTTACGCTCGAATTTATCATAATATTCTTGAAATAAAAAAATTAAAAGAGTAGTCTTGCACAAAGAAAAAACCGAACAAGACCCGTACGATATATTGCAAGTATATCAACTTCCATACGAACAACCGAGGAACCCTTCTTTCAAATGCACGCATATACACAGACATAGACTAAATCCGATCTCGATCATTGTTATAACGCGGCTCGACATGAATCGCACCGACCCGAACCGACCCTTCAAGAACCGCTCCACGACAAAGCGGGCAGTGTTTGTCCTGGCTCAGCCATTTGTCGATGCAAGCTTTATGGAAGCCATGGTTGCACCCGTGAAGAACCTTGCATTCGTCACCGTCGCTAAAACCGTCGAGGCAAATCGCGCAGTCGACTTCGTTGCAGTTAACGGCGTTTTTTCCGTAGACAAAGACAGTGCTACCGGGCGGACCCGCTGGTGGTAAAGATGGAAGTTGGGGAAGAACACGGCGGTGCAGCTGAGACGCTAGGTTTCCGACTTCTATATCTGAGGGCTCATTGTATCGACGGCAAGTGACGTAGATGATAAAGATAACGGAGAAGACGAGGTAACAGAGAGGAAATATAGCCGGCGACAACGGCAGTTGGTGTGATGCGGTCGGCGCCGGCGGCGGAGGGGAACGAGGTTGAGGCGATGGAGAAACCATGTACTGGTGAGAAGGGTGTGTATAAGTTTGTTTGGAGGTGAAAGAAGAATGAGGAAGATAAACAGAAATGTTTAAGGTTTATTTTATCTTTTTCATTACTAATTTTTCTGATTATTATTATTAATCTCAATATGTATAAAAATTAATTTGGTTTGTAGGTTTGACTTTTTTCTGTATTAGGTTTGTTTTTGAATAATTCGATAGATAATTATGAGATAATCAAAATTATTTAATGGAAAAGATCTCACAAAGTTTATGGGCATTAATTTATTTAAATAAAGAAAGCTAGGGTTTCCTCCCGTGTACATATTTTTTCAATCAAAATTAGACATGAATATTGTCAATAATGAATCAAATGGTTAAGTTTCAAAGCCAAAATTTTTCAGAAACTAAACAGTTTATCCTTAATGCTGGCATGGACTAATTAAGTTAATTATTTGATCTGGTCTGGTTATTCGAGATTAGTTGTTTGCTTAAATCTGAACTTCAAAACTATTCTTTAAACTGTGGCTCGCGAGCCCATTACAGGAGTTTACAAGTACATGTAAATGCTATATGTACCGACAAATCAATATTACAGGAGTTTACAAGGGAGCTTATCCCGTCTCAATTCCCAAAAGTTTGTACTTACAAAAGAATAAAAACCTACTGTCTGGGAGTTGCAGTATCAGAGACACGGAAAGAACCGCCGGCGACGGAGCTCCGACAAAGCGGACACTGGTTATGAATCTTCAGCCACTTATCGACGCAAGGTTTATGGTAGCCGTGGTTACAGTCATTGAGAATCTTACACTCCTCTCCGTCAGCAAAACCCTCAAGACATATGACACATTCCTCATTCAAATTTCCCAGAACGACGTCGCTTTTGTACACAAAGACAGAGCTCCCAGCGCCCGGGATTGAACTCTGCGCTTCCCCTGATGACTGAAACGGCGTCGCTTGAGGACGACGAGGCAGTTGCGGCGCCGGTGCAGGTAATAAATGAGGATGGAGAAAGAGAAGCAGCATCGTATGCGGCAGTGTCGACGAAACTCCTTGTTCAATATCTGGTTCTGTGGAGTCCGAACAGCAGCGTATAAACTTATGGAAAATGACAAAGAGGAAAAGGAGAACGACGAAAGTAATTAGGGCGAGCGGGAAGAATAGAGGGAAAATTGGATGTGTTTGGAAGTTGGAGGTGGCGGAAGAAGGAGGTTGAGGAGGCGGAGACGCCATTTTTTTGGGTACTCTTAAGGTAATTAAGTCGATTTTTGATGGATGGGTATCAGAGAGAGAGAGCAATAATACGAAGTTTTGAGGACTGATTAGCAAAATGATAAAAGATGTTTGTCTGCGTTCCAAGTTATGGGGAGCTGAGTTTATATATATTAGGGTAAGTAGTTAATTATTTTTGGAATCGGATTCATAATCCTATCTCAACCCGGTTTCGGTGTCGAACTATGTACAAATTATTATGTTCACTTAATTACTTAATATTAATTATAAATTAATTAGTACCCTAATCTGACATCATTAAAAGAAAACCCAAGAGAAACAAGTATGGTAGAAGAGAAAATGAAAAAGGAGGTGTAAGAGATCCTTCGTGTAAAATTAATTTAAGATTTATTAGTAAATTTATGTTTATTCTAAATGTATTAAAAAATCATTACATAAAAGAATAAGATTTGTCTCCACTAAAAATTATAACGATACATCCTAAATTATTTTTCGTATAGATAATTATTCCTTTTAATCTTGTCTAAAATTTCTACGTGACCGATTTATATGTGCCAGAAATTTCCGTAATCATGTTTGCAGCAGGTATATATATGTGTGTGTATTTAATTAAATCAATTAACCTTCGTACATTACACATACGAATCTACATGCACGAGTTGAACAAGGGAGCTTTTTTTCTCAAATTTTCCCCGCATTGAAAAAGTAGAACAAAACCTATACGTAGCTATGTTCCTCTTGGATCCCCGCACTTGCAGTGTCACCGACACGGAAAGAACCGCCGGCGACGTAGCTCCGACAAATCGGACACTGGTTATGAATCTTCAGCCACGTGTCGATACAAGGTTTGTGGAACACATGATTGCAGTCGTTAAGAATCTTACACTTGTCTCCTTGGACAAAACCCTCGAGGCATATCACGCATTCGACATCGTTTAACTTTCCTATCTTTTCCATAACGACGTCGTTTTCGTAAACAAAGACAGAGGTTCCAGCGCCCGGGGTTGAATTCTGCACTTCATTGGAAGACTGAACCGACGGCGATGGCGTAACTTGGGAACCAAGAGGATGCACTGGTGGAAAAAAATGACGAAGACGATACGGTGTCGTTAGGCGGGGAGACGGCGAAACTCCCTGTTCAATATCTTCTTCTGTATACTGGATAAAGCAAGCGTAAATTCGACAGCCAATGCTACAGAAAAGAAGCAGTAAAATGGACAAAGCAAATAGGTTGAGAGGGAAGACGAAGTGCTTCAGCGGTGGAAGCGGGGCTAGGTCAGGCGACGTGTCCGAAAATGGAGGTTGAGACGGCGAGTAATCCATGTTCGTGGGTGATTTTGCGATTAAGTGGATTCCATGTGTCAGAGAAGAAAAGAGCGAAAGACGTTCTTGAGCTTTTAGTTATTGGGGGGGTGTTTATATATTAATAATAATAATAATAATTCGAAAACGTTAAGGATGAGAAATTCTATTTTGATTCGGTGTACAGAACTTGATAATTTGTTTGGAGAAAAATAATAATTATATATTAATAATAATAATTCGAAAACGTTAAGGATAAGAAATTATGTGTCTAAATATATATATATATATATATACGTATATTTTCTTTATATATTTTTAATAATTAAAAATATAAAATATATTGGGTTTACCCACGAGGTTTGTTTGGGATTAACGGATTCGGGTTTCTTCTTTTGGGTCATCCCTGAGAATAATGCAACTCTTTTATTTTAAATTAAAAATATATGTAACTCTTTTATTTTTTTTCTTCATAATTAAAAATGTGAATTTGATTATATTTTATATTCACGTAGATGAGTAATTTAATTAATAAATAAATTATTATAGTAAATATATATATATATATATATTCTCTTAATTTGGTCAAGTTGGACCAAACCAATATAAATTAAAAATTTATATTTATGAAACAAAGTATTGAACTAATAACAGAATCTTTATATCTCTTGCATTGTTGTTAGATATCATTTTTTTTGTTCATATTTTATCAATGTTGGTATAAAAGGTTTTCGAATTTCCATGTATTTGAATTTTCTTATTGCAATATAATTTGGTCCGATCCAATTATAGACCATTAATGAATTACACTAATATCGAAATTTCTTATTATTTTTTAAGAAAACAAAAATTACACTAATATATTTTATGCCTTTGTAACTATCCCAATAATAAATAAATAAATAAATAAAATTAGACTTCACTCAAAACTCACAACCGATCAGAACCATTTTAAACAGAACCTCGACAGATCGGACAGTGCTCGTGCCTAATCAGCCACTGGTCAAGACAGGATTTATGGTAGCCATGGTTGCACCTGATTATGACCCTACACTCATCTCCCTCGGCAAAACTCTCCATGCATATCACACAGTCGTCGCTGAAGTTTCCCTCGTTTTTCCCTTCCCCGCTCCGGTATACAGTGAGGAGGCTACCGGCGAAGTCAGCTTCCCCAGACGCAAACGATCGACCGAACTGGGAACCTGATGTCTGCGTCTGACGCTCACCCGACAAGTTTCTATCTTCAGTATCTCGGCGAAAGCAGAGAACTTTAAATCTAAAGCGAGTCAGGCAGGCAAGCAAGAGAAGAATGGAACAGACAACAATGAATATTAAGTATGGTAATTGTTGCAGCGGAGGAGGAGGAGGAGGAGGAGGAGGAGGAAGAGATTGTGTAGTAGGTAGCATCATGGCCGCCATGGATGCTCTGCAACTATTACTGGTGGTATTAGAGTGAGAAAGAGAGAGTGATTTTATATTGAGCTGAAGAGAATAGAAAAGGAAACTTCAAAAAAAAGGAAACAAAGATTTTTCCTTTCTAACACAAACAACATCGCAAGTAGTAGTTTAAGAGGCGGGCCCAGGCCCATCACATTTGGGCCTCTTAGTAGTCTAATTAATTGAGTAATTAGCGTATATATTAGTCTAATTAATTAATTAATTAATTATTAGCCCAGTAATTTCCGGATTAGGAATGTACCTACCGCCTCTATAAAACGACTTTCCGTGCGCCATAAGCAGAAAACCCAGAATTCTTTCCTTCTCCTCCAAAACCGGTAATAATCTCGCTCCAGATCAATTTTACTTTTTCATCTTTCGTTTCCATTCTCTAATTGGTACTCCATCTTGTTTCTCATGTGCTCCTTTAATTGAAGCTAAAACATGAAAAGTGACGATGATTAGATGATTTCCTTGGATTTCACGAATTGGGTTTGCTTTCGGATTCGTGATCGTAGAAAAATTTATACGCGACCCGGAAGCTCTCTTGTTTGAATCCTGTATTTAGATCCCAGCTTGAATTTACCGAAGTTCTAAAGACACATAAAATCGCCTGTTGAAACCCTAATACTCATCTTGATTGATTTTGAATTGGAAGCTTTAATTCTAGGGTTCGTTTCTCTTTCTTTTTTCCTTCTTGTGAGTGTAAAGCCCTAATTAGGGTTCGATTCTCTTAGGCAGATTTTGATCTCTAGATTTCCTCAAGATGCCGGCAACAGCAGGAAGGGTTCGCATGCCTGCGAATAATCGGGTGCATAGCAGTGCAGCCTTGCAGACGCACGGTATATGGCAGAGTGCAATAGGATACGATCCATATGCGCCTAACAAAGATGACTCCAAGAACTCGGCGCAGCACAAGGCATCTAACTCCGAACCAGAGGCTGAGAATGCTTATGCCAGCTTTCAGGGTCTTCTGGCGCTTGCCCGTATTACTGGTTCAAAGTCTGATGAGGCTCGTGGAGCTTGTAAGAAGTGTGACCGTGTTGGTCACCTTACGTTTCAGTGCAGGAACTTCTTGAGTGTCAGGGATGATGTTAAAGGGAAAGACCCTGAAGCTATTGAAGCAGCGATTTTGTCTGGGCTGGATAAGATTAAGGGGAAGAAGGCTGCTGAGAGTGAGGAAGAGGAAGAGGAGAGTGAGAGTTCAGATTCTGATGCTGATTCGGAGATTGAGAGGATTATTGCTGAGAGATATGGGAAGAAGAGATGTAGTAAGGGGAAGTCATTGAGAAAGAGGGAGGAGGATTCAGATGATTCAGATTCAGGGGATAGGAGGAAGGACAGAAGGAAGTCAAAGAAAAGGAGAAGTGGGGAGAGGGAATATGATGGTTCTGAGGATGAAGATGAAGGTAGGAGGAAGAGGAGAAAGGAGAAGAGGAGAAAGAGGGATGAGTCCTGTGATGAGGATGGTGAGCCTCGGCAACATAGGAGAAAGAGTAAGAAAGAGAAGAGAAGAAGAAGAAGTCATCACCATCCAGATTACTCTGATTCAGATATCTCAAGACGCCAGAAGAAGGCATAAGCGGAAGAGCAGGAGGGCTGAATCAGATTCTGATTCATGATGATCAGTAGCTTTTGTAAGATTCGTTGAGCTCATATGTCTGAAGCATGATTGATTTGTGCATCTTACATATAGATGATCTATTTGCATATAATTTTTTCAAACTCTACAAATGTACATCAAAATATGTATCCAAATCTACAAACATTTTACTTACTAGATGGAACATAAGCAGCATTTGCTCCAGAAAGCTTCCAATTTGAATTGTTTCCTCAAAAATAAGCAGGCAGCGTGCTTGTAATAATTTCGACAAATTCAATCGTCTGAGAAATTCTTATTCAGTCCAAGCTATAATATAATGATCCAAAATGGGTTATTTTATACAATAATCAAAAAGCAGAGTTTTATTGACGACCCACAGGGTTGGTTCATCATACTCAAATACAAATAAATGCTATTCTGCGGACAAAAATCTTGATTGGCAAGGTGATATTTTTGTATTCAATTGGAGCAACAGGAAATCAAAATAAAATATAAGACCTAGCCAAGTTAAAAGGGAAAGCACTACAAGGTCACAAAATGGTTGGTTTCAGCCACATACATCCATGGTCTTTTGTAAAAGGTTTTAAATCAATCTTGTGTGGCTGCTTGCGAGTTGAGTTCAGCAAATCTCATCCCAACACGCATAGAATGCTTCAAAAACTTCTCAGCACATCTCATGACGCAAGTCTCTTCTTGTTTCTGTAGGGTTTTCCTTGTGAAGTTGTCAACACAATCAGTGAAGCATCTTTCTACAAGAGAATTATACATTCTCAGACTGCTCGTTCAAGTGAAAAATAACACAGATTAGAAAATGATACAGAATATACCCATAACCTAGATATGACAGAGATTTGTCTCTGCAATATATGCAATAAACAGTTAAGAGTTCTTGTAAGAATTATTTTCGAGTGGATTTGTGAAAGCCAGAAGTCTCAGGTATAAGTAGAAAACTGAACATTTCCAAAATTATCCATTTATATAGATGAACGACCAAATGATAACAGTGAATATCTATGATGTCAGGAGGCACTATTCCTCCGTGGTAAGTTTCTAATATTTCAACACTATTTTGGTTGTTTTCTCAAGTAACTACTGCACAGTAGGCAGTAACTGAATTACTACACATTAATAATAATTATTACACAAAATTATTGATTAATTATGAAATGCTATAATAATAAGTGCAGTGTGGTTCCTCCGAAGCAACACGACAGAACCCTGGTTAACAAGGAAAAAACAATAACAGCTGTTTTTTTTCTTTAATCAAAGAATCACAAACCAAAAATAAACCACATTCCCACAAAAAAACACAGATTCTACAAGAACTTAAAATAACTACAACCACATCACCATCCCAAGACAGCAAAAGAAACAAACTGCTTGCTGCTTTTAGTAACTTATTCTGAAGCAATACTTGTAATGTAATGCTAATGTTTTGCATTAACATCTCAACAAAAGGCTTTGTTTGTTGCACCAAACAAGCTGAAGCATAGCCCGCTGCAAAACATTCTGTGGAGGCCTAAACCAAAGTTAAGGCAAGAAAATAAGGTCAAAGTAGGTGAAATGTTGTTCCCTAAACGTCCAGATGCAACACAAATGCCTGCACTGGTTTTAAGGAGATCCTTTGTTTTAGCTTCACTTCGACGAGTTGCAGGGGAAAAAGAAGATGCAACCCATCTCACAATAATGTAATGTGAAGCTAGAAATTAAAAAAACAAAACCATAAATATTAATTTACTTTGACTAGTTCTAGGCCGTGCATCCTATAGGAGGGAAACTAAGTACTAGTTTCCAGCTAAAAGAGATTAATTTGCTTGAAGAATCATAGCCCTAAATCACTATTTAGATCCATAATTCAAACGGCAAGAAGAGCATTTTAGATTTGGGCTAAAGGGATCAACTTGCTTGAAGAATAGCACCTAAGCACAACTTATACCCGTAACTCAAACAGCAAGCACAGCATTTTTGGATTACGATTAAAAGGGGTCGACTTGCTTGAAGAATCCAAAGAAATAACAAAATGAAACTCGCATTACCATAAATTACTTGAACTAACTAAACTAAACAAGCTAAAACAGCAGGAATCCTACGTAATCGAACAAACCCATTAGTTAACTTAAAGTCAAATCTCATCTAAATCAAATCGGAAACCAAAAGGATAAGCTTCTCAGAAAGCCTTAAATTCAAACTATCACAAGACATTATTCGAGCTCCAGCGCAAAAAGAAATTGATGAATTAAAGAGTAAAATATTTAAGAAGAGAGGAAACGAACCTATCACGAAGCTGGAGGTGGTCGATCATGGCGCTCATTCGGGCCTTGTCTTCCTCGGGAAGGCCATCGAGTCCTGCTAAGATGCCCTTGTCCATACTGTAACCTACCCACTTCAATCAAACTTCACTAGGGTTTCTGTCTGACTTTGAATGCAAAAAGATTGAGGAAGAAGACCTTAGACATCTGTTTTATACCCTATAAACAAAAACCCTAACAAAGACGGTGCAATAAACTTCGCCTTTAAAACGCTGCGTTTTGACGTCCGTATTCTGATGGGCTGAAGACCTCGATATGGGCCTTTGCTTTATCATGATAATTTTCTACAGAGAAAATCACTTAAAAATAATAAATAATAAAAATATAATTTTTTGAATTCTCATTAATGAAATAAATTATGATCCAGTAGAAGAAAAAGACATTTATTTTCAACCGTTGGTTTAAAAACCAATGGATAGCTGCCACGTGGAGACGGAAAAGGCCGAACTGCACCTGATCTCCATCAAGGCTTCCCCTCAACCAGCGCCGGACATACTGGTTTTAGCAGTTGCAGTGATGGCATTGCCGTAAATTCACTTCCCTGGTCTTCTTTTTCATTTCCAAGCAATCCACATTATTTACATATACTTGTGTGCATATAAAGATTCAGAGTAGAAGATATTTAAGAAAAAATACAAAACAAGCCATATATATACGCACACAGATCGAGAGGGGTGAAAGTATTAGTCTGTTAAGTGAAGAAGAAGAAGAAGAAGAGGAAGAAGAAGATGCCGATGAGCAGATTCGCAGGTTCACTATCGACGCCGAAGGTCGACGTGACAATAGACATGGGCAATCCCTTCCTCAATCTCACCGTCGACGGTTTCCTCAAGATCGGAACAGTAAGTGCATATGTTGATACACATTGTTCTTTTCACTTCTCTGCATTTCCTTTGCCGAAATTCGATCGTCTTTTTGGAGTTTGAAACGGTACCGTTACCTCTCTTTGTTTAGGTTGCGGCTACTAGAGTACTTGCAAAGGATGCCTACCATGTCGTCAGGAAAGGTATACATTTCCAGCCAAAAAATAAGGTTCATATACATAGTGTTCTGAAGTAAAAGAGATGCTAATCTCACTAAATAAATCATGATGGCTTAATTTCTGATTGTTATTTGGTTTAGGTGTGTTTATGTTTATCTAATGTTATGATTAGATTTGAATGTCAAGACAGTTTTTCCTCAGGGATTGAAATTAAAATAGTCCCAGTACTTGCTAAAATGATTAGCACAGAATTTCTAAAAGATTATTGTTCTCTTTGCAGGGAATTTTTCAGGCCACAATTTTGAGCATACAGTGAGTAACGGCAATGTTCACAACTATTTCATGAATGTTTTGTGAAACTTGTTTTCTTTAATTTACATGTAGTTTAACTATCAGATGTTTTGCATTGTTTTAGGATAATTAAAAACATAATCTTATGTGAATTGAAACAACGAATCTTAAATTTTGATAAAATTTTAATTTTATATTATGGTAGATTTGTTCAACCATAGTTTTAATTGGATGTTGCTGAATAGTTTTTGACTCTCCAATCAATTAGTTTCATCTCCTATCAGTCTCATTCTTTGCTGATGTTGAAATATGACTTGTTGCAGTTGAAGAAAATGTGCAAAGAAGGTGCTTACTATGGTAAGTTCACCTTCTACAGTTTACTTATTGAGTTTCTTAATATGATTCTTTTATCATTTTACATAGAATTGTTAGTTTCTGAACGCAAACGCATTAAAACCGAAAACTAAAAAAAAAACAAAAATTAAAGAAAGAAAAGAAAACAAGAACAAAAAATAATTTTAAATATTTAAGAAAAAAAAACATGGTACTGAAAAGATAATGGGGCTTTGAACCCTAACAAGAGCAAAATTATAAATGAAGGACACTGTAATTTTCTGGTAGGTTTAACTTTGTGGAAGTTCTTGTTGTGTATGTTCTGATGAAACAGAGGATTAAGTTGAGTGTATGAACAGGAACTCTGGCCGGAGTATATGTTGGAATGCATTATGGGGCAGAGAAGATTAGAGGAACCAAAGACTGGGTATGTAACACTATGCCATTAGGGTTGCCAGAGACTAAAGTTAATACAAGTCTTTGAGATTTTACTGAAATTATACTCTAGTTTATGGCTTTTAAAAAATATATTTAGTAATTAAGTCTTATTGTATTTTAAATTTAAAAAAACTCATGTGGGAATGTTACAGAAGAATGCAATGATTGGGGGAGCATTGACAGGAGCACTGGTTTCTGCAGCAAGTAACAAAGACAGAGATAAGATAATGATAGATGCCATCACAGGAGGTGCCGTTGCTACTGCTTCAGAGTTTCTCAACTATCTAACCTGAACCCTTACTACCGTTGTTGTTCTCAACTATGTGGGAAAATGAAGGAGGCAATGTAGTTGTTTTGCTCTTCAAGGATTTCTAGTTGTAAGCAAAGGAAAACCTCAGTGTTAAATAAAATGCTTTCTTTACTCAATATTCAAAAAACAATCAAAGAATTCAGAGTAGAGATGGTGGTAACTCAAACATAATAATATTAAAATTTGAACCAAGAATTATATGACAATCGAATGAAAAACAAGGGTTATAATAATGTTTATGTCCATTATGAAAATAAATAATTATTATTTTATAAAATTATATATTATTTGTAATTTAATATAGACTGTTAAACTCTTTGGATAATTAAAATATATTAGTAATTCTTTTACTTTTAGATTGAGAAATCATCATCTCTACCGCAAATGATGAGACCACTAATCAGAACCATAAGAGACAAATTTAAGTTATCGAATCATCATTCACGAACGACATTATCATTCTCTCAGAATTTACATTTACTCCACCCTTCATGAATTACCTTCTTTTACAATGATGATGCCTTGCATTTTATATACTGTGATGAAAAGAATCTTCGAAATAATAAACACAATTTGTAAACCTCGCAAAATTGTATTCAGGATCTAAATTGTTCAGCAAGTTTCAGTAGACTGTAAGTTTCAGCATCTGGCCTGGCTCCTCCCAAAATCATCCTCCTCAAGAGATTTGAATCATAAATCTTGGCCTTCACATATGCCTTAATCAAAGTATTGTACACAAAGGTATACCTGCTATATTTGGCATTTTTTAATTCTACAAACAATTTCTCCACATTCCCTACATCGCCCTTTTCTGCAAAGATCTCGATTATTGAAAGAGTGGTTTCCAACCATGGGGTTGAATTCCTGACCCTTCTGCTCGTATTCATATCCGATCCCAATTCTAAAGTTTTTAAACCTTCCTTCATTAAACCAGCTTTCAAGCAACCCAAAGCAAGATGTCGGTAAGTAATAGAATTAGGCTTGCAGCCACTAGCCCCCATTTCTCTGAAAATCCCAGTTGCTTTATCAATTAACCCATGCTTGCAATATACGGAGATTATAGAGTTGAACTGTTCTGTTGATTTCAACCCTTTTGTTGACTTCATCTCTAACCAGATATCTTCTGCTCTACTTATCTTTCTAATTCTACCAAATGCTTCGATCGCCAAAATATAACATTTGGACTTAACATGGGGAAGTCCTTGCACAATTCCCCAAGTTTTCTCCAGTTCTTTCTCCTTCCCAATATACCCATACAAAATAACTAGGACATCTAGTGTTGACCAGTTACTTCCCGTCATCGATTTCTCCACAGCCTCAACGTATGCTTCGGCAACAGTATGTAGCCTTGCCACTACATGAGCAGTAGCTAATATGCAGTAGGATATCTCATTTGGCTCAACCTTGGCTTTCTTCATATCGTAGAAAGTTTTTGTCAAACCCTCAACACTGTGTTCATTAGCCTCTATTTTCATGAGAATGTTATAGGTAGAGACATGTGGGGTTACCTTATCAGCCTTCATTTGGATAAGGATTTTGGGTATTATTTTCCTACGGGCTGGAGAAGAATGGAGAATTATGAGGCGATTGAAAACCAAATATGAGATGGGGTGTCCCAATTCTCTCATTTTCTTCATGTACTCAAGTGAAAGTCTTATCACACCTTTGTCCAAGCACGCAATCACAAGATTGTTGTAAAGCAATTCATTCTGAAACTCGGAAGGGACACGACAAAAGAGCTTTTCACCTAGTGATATCCCATGAACTTTAGTTGTAAATTCCAACAGATATGAGTAGTCTAACTCCTTTGGCCTGTATGGCCTTTCTCTGATGACCCATTCCATCACCTACCAAAATGAGCACAAATTCAGCTTTTAATGCAAGCTCAAGAAAACAAAGAGCATTCGATCACAGAGGGAAAGCAGGAAACCGGCTGCAAAAGCAGATGGATGAATACTATGCTACCTGATCGGTATATTTTTAACTATTAATATTATCAGCACAATGACCCAAAAATCCAATAACCAAACGGCTCATGAAAACACCTTGTTCCACACAACTCAAGTCTTGACAACTTACAACTTGTTATAACAAAACTTTGTATAGTATAACAATCTGCCTAGTGGCAAGTAAATACAGGAAAAGAATTGGCTCATGCATCCAAGATCGATAAAACTTAAACATGAAACATCAGATTCTAAATTGAATTTTTTCCCTCCCTCTCTGATATGTACATCAATCACCACAGCCACAGTCATATATATATATATATATATATATATATATAGAGAGAGAGAGAGAGAGTCATATATATATTGAAAAAAAGAAGCCTTTTAGTGAATAGAGCTTCGATATTTCCACCTGTTAATGCCAATACAAGAACTCATTCATCTAACAAAAAAAAAACAAATTACAGCTAAAAAACCTTCTTTTGCCACCAATCACCAAAATGAAATGCAAATATAAGATGGAGACAGAGATAGGAAGTAACCTCAAGGGCACGTTTGCTCATGTTGAGCTTCCTCAAGCGATTTATTGCATGGAAAATATCACCTCTATGAATGGGAAACCCCTCACCCATCCAGCCCTGAAATGCAGCCCCAACTGGTTCTCCTCTTGGTAGTCTCTCAATTCTCAGAGACAAACACTTGGGTTCTTCTCCCTTTTGCTCAAAATCCGTTTTCTCAACAAAATTATCTGGCATTTGGCTAAAAAGAAAGTTGAAACCAGAAGGAATTATCTGATGATTGATAGGAATACAAGTGACACCAAATGTTCGACGAATTGCCTGAAGGAGCTGCCTGCTTTGCCCCCACAGAGCCACTGCTTGCATGCTTTCTTGCCTTTTCTCCCAACAGCAAAATAAGGGAGACTGAATTGCACTTGAGAAAATGAATCAGGCAAGCGCATCAACTAGACACACCAAGAAGAAGTAAACACAACCCATAAGAAGAGGCTGCAAAATAGATAAGTAAAACTGGTTAAACTGGAGTAAGGAGCTTGCGACTGAAATCTAAAGACTGAAAAGAAAGAAATCAGGTTTTTCAAGTTTGATTTACAAATAAAGCTGTAATAACTGTGCTGCCGAAAAGTTCAGAACTTCAAAACAAGAAATTATAGAAACATGCAAGAAAAATTGAACTAGTCCAAAAAAAAGTAACCTTTTTCAGGTTCCCCCAAATTTCTTCAACTCTTTACCATCCAGGATTTTAGTTCCCAAGACCAAACCGGTATTACTGAAGTAAAAAGTCTATGGAATAAGCTCTCAAACCCATGGGAATAGACATCATCTATGCATGAGGGCATACAAGATTAACCAAACGTGTTTCAACCATTTCGATCAAATAAACAGTAAGCCCATCAAAATAGGAACTCGCATTGGTCGATAGTGTTGACTCAAGTAGAGATTCGCTTGAGCATTTTATCAAATACCTTGCATTCAATAAATAATCTCAAGCAAGTCGAAACCCTCTGGCATCAAATTCAACAGTAAAATTCATCGCATCAAGATTCAGTAACTGGAGAGTCCTGGGGCAAATGAATGGATTCTCCTCATTTTAGCTCGAATGAGTTTTCTCGAGAAAACTATCCGACGTTTGGATACGAAGAAAGTTTATTACGTTTTGCATTTACATCTCAATTAATAATTTTGATTTTGTCTTTCTATAAAATGTAATTAACATCACATAAAAGTTATAAAATAACTCAAATAGTAAAATTTAAGAGTACATAATGCAAATCTTATGTTGTTAAAATTCAGTTCAAACACTTTCGATCACAAAGAAATAAAAAGTCAACCTAAACGGTTTGTCTTCTTGCATATCCGTTGAAATATATATATATTTGTAGTAGGTGCTTGCATAATTTCTATGCGCAAGTAAATAAAACGACAGCGTTTTTTAATTTTTTGTAGATAACATTTTAATTCGTGATTATCGTAATAATTTTATTCAAAAATGCATTAAACATCATCAAGATCCAAAAATATAATCACGTTTCATCTAAAAAATGCCTTGAACTTAGTCAATATACTAAGGAAATTGAAAAAGTCAAACTATAAATGCTAAAAACTAATGTTCAGAATTTTCTCGAGTTATGATTTTTGTATAGCCGGCCCCCTAAATGTTATAATATATGTAATTAATGCAACTTATTCAATCAACACATCAAATTAGAAAGTCAAGAAAATATTTTAAAAGAAGATAGATAGATATACATAAATATATATTCATGATACGTGTCAATACAACTCAAACCCATATTCAAAGTTGAATTACAAACACAAATGAGTTATTTTCAATGCCCACAAAGCAGCAACAACAACGATAGTGCCATAATTTAGCCATGAAACACTTCCAAAATCCCATAAAGAGGATTTTTTTCTAAAACATGGCCCTTTTATTACAGCAAACCCTAATCACACTCACACATATATAATATATAATAGACTGAAATTAAGCATAAAACTTTATTGGGTTTATAGATAATCAGCAGCTTTGTTCTGGGCATGTTTTCTTTTTCCTCTTTCCTCATTTACAGGTGCATGGGTCACAGCTGCAGCTTGATCCACATTGGCACCCATCATTTTCTTGTCCAAAGCTCACCCCCTGCCTCTCATGGCTCCTGCAACGACTCAACAAGTGAACGGGATTGTGAAAGTAAGAATATTTAAAGTAAAATTTCAGTTTTAAATAATTAATTTTCAAAAATTTACGGACAATTTACACACATTTTTACTGGTGCAACTCCAACAACCATGGTCTTGGTTGTGCTCTTTTCGGACAAGTCAGGGTACATACCACATCTGCAAAGTGAAAAACCAATAGGTAAACATTTAAGATCGAAAATTAAAGAAGCGTTTGGATAAAAATTTTTTACACGTTAAAATTTAAGATTAAAAACTAAAAGGGCATTTAGGTGAAAATCTTTACCCGTTACAGCCGGAGCCGCAACCCGCAGCCGGAGCCGCAACCGCAGTTTCCTCCGCAGCAAGACATTCTTGTTCTGGTTTTTTCTTGGAAAGGAAAGAGATACCGAGATGAGTTTTAATCTGATTGGAAGTGAGTTCACTCGCTGTGCTGGGACGAGTTTGAAGGAGAAAAATTGACCGGGATTTATAGAGGCCGGGAAGAGAGTGCGAGATCGCATCCACCGTACACGTGGCATAATCCTAGGTGTGTTGCACGTCATAACACCTGAAAATAAATACCATTATCTGTTCTTTCTATCTTCACCATCCACTTTGTCAACATAGATACGTTTGGTAAAGATTATTACTATTATTTTATTAAACAGGAGAAAAAAAAAAAAGATTATTGACTTAATAATATTATTGATTATTTCTTAAACAAGATTAAACAAGAGATTACGGATTAACCGATGGTGACTTTGTTTTATTAAAACCAGGATAGTAGGTAAAAGTTTTAAACAAATTAACTGATAAGACTTTTAAAAATAAAATAAAATATTAAAAATATGTAAATTTATTGAAGAGTAAGTATTTCAATTTTAATGAATAAATAATCATTATGATACTTTATTTATTTTATTTTTTAATTATAAAAAATATTAATTTTATCAATAGAAAATAACAAAAAATACACCTTACAATGTATAAGATGATAAATTATTATAAAAAATTTGAAGCTTTTTTTATTTTTTTTATTTTTTTCTCAATTTTCTTACAAAATGAAGAGGAAATTATTAAGAAATGGGCAATTCTATATAATTTATTTTCATCCAATTAAATAAAAATATGTTAAACGTTCAAATTTTCTGTTTTAATATTTTTTTTCTTAATTTCCTCATTTTAAAGGTAGAATATTTTATTAATTATTGAAAATACAACTATTGAAATTGTAAAAATTCCATTCACTGAATCAAGAGGGTTAATTTTTTGTGTTTAATTTTAATCCATTAGATAAGAGTGTGGATCTGCAGGTGGTAATAAATAATTAGGAATCTTACGTGTTTGATTTACATAGTAAAAATCAATTAAGGAAACTACAAGACAAAGACAATGACAATTACTTGTTATCTTATGGTTCTTATTAATTAATTTCTTAATTAAAAATATAATTATACACAAGTTGGATGCATTTAAGAAAATAATAAATGTTATTATCAACAAGGAATTATATTATATAATAATAAATTTTTCTTTATAAATTGTATTAATCAATATAAATTTTCGATTCATCATTGATGAAAATGTAAAATAATATTATGTCAAATCATTTTAATAAATATTTTTTTTATAAATTAAATTAAAAATCTTCGAGTATAACGATAGCAAAGTTTTTGTTGACATTAAAGTTTATTGTTATATTTTTATTTTTTACAAATATTTATTTATTTAAAAATTAACAAGCCTGCTAGAGTGTCATATTCTTTTGGAGAAAACCCATAATATTTAATTATAAGTAGATGTAATTTTAAAAAATAATTAAAAAAGTATAATATAAAAAAATGCAAGAGCTATAAAATTATATTTTATTCATTGTTATTTTTGAAAGGAAATTAGGCTATTTTTTCTTTAAATTAAAAAAAAAAACAAAATTAAAAATAAAATTTTAAAATAAATAAAAGTGAATCTACAAAAGTAATTGTATTATATATGCATGAAATGATATGAGAGGTGTATGTATGTATAGTCTGTCATGACCAGCTAACACTTTGAATTTGTGGGCCTATAATGGTTTTTGTCCCCTCAATGTGGATGGAGTCCCTTCAAAAATTTCTGTGCTTGCCCTTTTTTCTTCTTCTTCTTCTTCTTCTTTTCACTTTAAACTAATTTTAAACAGTTAAATATTCCCAAATCAATTTTTATTTATTAACACTAAATTAAACGTTCCATTTCTTCGAAAACAAAAAAAAAAAAACAGACAATTAAGGTTGAAATAAATTTTCGGCAATATAAATTTCTTATAATCTCGTTCAAAAGAAAATGAATTCTGAAATTTGCTCCCAAATTGATAGCTTGAGCGATAAGATTGATTTGACCATTCAAATTACATACACTAAATTGTTGGTTATTGATACACCCTTTTGGAATCTTTAGATTGCAAAAAGAATTAATTAGGTATTATTTTCATAATTAGATTAACTAAAGTTTATTTCAGTGGAGTAGAAAGAGTTCTCATGGCCGACCACCACTTAAACTCGAATTGATTCTCCATATCATCACGAAAAGTCATAGAATAAAACCATTCAAAACTTTCAGAGTCATCACCATTCAAAATTTCATATTGTTCTTTAGTAACTTTACAGGGGAAGAACAACTCCAGAAGGAGGAAAAAAACTCTCATCCGGGTCTTCCGATCTATTTATCAAACAGAAATTGTGCAAATTCCTCCGTCTCGCAAGTTCTTCCAGTTACAGGACAAAAACCAGAAAGCGAAGATAGAGAATTTGACAACCATAATGAACCTAACACATGATCAAGTTCTAGTGCAGATTACTTGATTTTAGTCAGGCTAGAAAATAATTTAATCCCAGATGCAAAAGACAGTATAATGCTTCTAAATAAATAAATCAGAAACCAGAACTCTAATTGACAAGAAGATTATTCGATAAATGGCTGGAAGTTATAAATAAAACCGATTGTTACATTGATCTTTGCATTCCCAATATGGTGCATAAAAGTAAATTTGACCAAAATTTTATGTGAAAACCATTTCCAAATCTAAGAGTTAAAACAAAAAACAACCTAGTCAACATTGATTTTTTCTAAACTGAGTGTCTGTGATTTCCCACCATTATTTACAAGCATCCTAAGACCAGCTTTCAGCTCCGGCACTCCCTCTTCCAGGACAGCACACACTGGATAGACAGGAACATCTTGCACTCTTCTTTCCAGTTCCTGGTAGACTTTCTCAGATCCTGCCTCGTCAATTTTATTCGCCACTATTAAAGATGGCCTATTAGATAAGCCCTCTTGATGGTGCTCCAGTTCTAAGATTAAATCCCTTAGTTGTTCCCATGGTGGGATCCCTTTTCTACCATCTAATCCTGCAGCCAAGTCCACCACATAAGCCAAAACCTTTGTGCGTTCAATGTGCCGCAGGAAAGCATGCCCTAGGCCACGATTTTGATGAGCACCCTTTATAAGTCCCGGAATGTCAGCAACCGTGATTGAAAAGTCATCAAAGTTTACATTTCCTAAGTTGGGGCGCAGAGTTGTAAAGGCATAATGACCTACTCGAGGCTTAGCCCTCGATAGAGCCCCCAAAAGAGTACTTTTACCGGCATTTGGCATTCCAACAAGACCAACATCAGCAATGCTCTTGAGTTCTAAAACAAGAACAGCCTCAGAACCAGGCAAACCAGCCCTTACGGAGGATTGATCATCCTCTGACATTTGTAGATCAGATGTCCCATCCCTAAGGATCCCAATCTTATTAAGCCCGGGTTTCCTTGAAGCATTTGGAACACACATGCTACCCAAACCCCCTTCCCCTCCACGAGCAATCACTATTCTCTGACCTTGCTCTTTTAGTTCCGCAACATTATACTGTATTTGTTCCATGCTTTCCTCCACATCAGCTTGAGGAGCCTTTCTAATGCTTGCTGATTCTTCCACCATTTTTTCTGTGGGATATAATTTGTCATGAGTATCATGCAAGGACTTCAACTCTGCTAGCATGCTTGGATTCTTAGACATGTTTTTATGTTGGTTGAAGTCAAATGGATCAGCAGCAAGTGTCCCTGGAAGTTCCCAGGGATCTAATTCTGTCGACGAAGCCTTTTCAACTATAAATGGCATTTCGCCCCTTACAAGATGTATCACTGTGCCAACTGGTACTTGGACAACCTATATAACAAGATAACTCCGGTAACCACTGCATACTTATCACAAGTAAATGGCTACACAAAGAAAATGGATGACAAAATACAGTTTCACCTCCTGTCGGTTCAATCTCATTACCATCCAAACTTTGTTTTTTTCTTGTGACAATTCGTTAATAGTGATTTAATTTTTTGTTATTTTCTATAAAACTGTAAAATTCTTTAAATGACATCTGCACGTGTCTAAATTTTTAAATCAAACACGTGAAAGTTCAAGGTTGAATAAATCAAAATTGAATAAAAGAAACAAAAAACTAAAAGATAATAGCTCAAAACAAAATCGTTTGAAGTAACAAAAATGAAACCACAAGGACCGATTGTCACAAAAATAATCAAAATATTTGAATTGTAACAAGGCAGAACTACAGGAGGTGAACTATATGACTGAAATGAAATAATGAATGATATAAACTTTCATGTAAATAGAGCAGGTATAAAAACAGTAACCTTATCTTCTCCCCGGGTTCCTATCATATTCTTCGAGGTTCCTTGTCCCCCTCTATTTGCTTTCTACACGTCGCAACAACAACAATTACTCAATTCAACTTATCATCATTACAAGGATAAGAGTATTAGGGGAAGAGAAGAGTGACATACAATGTGAGGTTGCAAACTGCTAAAGTCCCAAACTGTAGGTGTACATTCTAAAATCACATCACCACCTCTTCCACCATTTCCACCTGCATTAGTTCAACTTAGATATGATAAAAGTTGGTATAACCACTTTCGCGAATTTCATTGTACTAATTTGATCAGCTTGGCATGAATTTCATTGTATTATGTAATTATGTTTAAAAGCCAAAATAAAAATAATTACAGAAATATCCATGGACAAAAAATTGAAATAAGAAAAAAGGTCAAAAACTTTCTTCTTTGGTTTATCACTGCTGAAGTACAAACCCACCATCTGGTCTTCCACGACGATCAGTTCGGCTGCGCCGGATGCTGGAACAACCACCACCACCATCACCTCCTTTAGCATATACTGTAAACCTGTCTCTCATCCTTGTCTCCTGGAAATTGGTCCAAACATAGAAAGGAATGAAAAAGAAAAAGACAAAAGATGTAAACATGTAATAAAAGCAAAGAAAATTTGTTCAAATGGCTGTATTGCATAGGTAGTTTGATAGAAAAAGGTGAAGCACCTGTAAAGGGGCAACCTTTGCCTTCTTCTGGGTGCAGTCTGAGAAAGAAAACAAAGGCATCAAGAACCATGGAGATTTTGAAGATCTTCTCAAGGTTTTCAAATGCCAAACAGGTTTTGCACAGCGTGACCACATCTGCTTCTCAACTAAGTTCTACAAGTCCGTAAAGTTTAACCTTCAATCTATTAATCCTTTAATTACTTTTGAAGATAGTAGCACAAAGAACCAAAAAGAAGTAAAAAAACCCTAAGAAAAGATCAAATGCTCCCATGGAAGAGATATAATGCAAAGAGCTGTAGCTTCATAATCGTGTAGCAAATGTTGAAATGTAGATACACCTTAAAGAATGGAAAAAAAATGACATTTGAAAATATCACATAAATTCATCATTTTATATTTATCTCTTACACTCACGAGGATGCGCTGCATCATGTAACAACAGTCATATTGACATGCTTCAAAATCTGACTATATTCAGGGAACAATCAATGATCCAATTAAGTGTGAGATAAGACATCAAAATTAGCAGTTATCTACCTAGAGATATGAGTAAAGAAAAATAGTAAATAATGGTTGTGGGTAGGTAACACATTCTGCGATGTAGCTTGATTAATTAGGGGTTTACTAACAATTAAACCTAAAAAGTTAATTTAAAAAATTCCTAAAAACACACAAGAACATCTAAACTAGTTAAAAAGAGATTACATCTTTTAGATTCCCTAAACTTCTTCAAATCTTTATTACCATCCAGAATTTTATTCCCCGAAAACAATCCTCAAGTAAACATGGAAAAAACTCTCAAACCCATAGGAGTAGACATTGTCTATCCATGAAGAAATACAAGTTAAGTAACCATATTTCACCAACTTCCATCAAATAACTAGTAAACCCATCAAAATTCAAACAAGTACTTAGGTGATCAATCAACCAAGAGTATTGAATACAGTTCCTGTTTACTTAAAACCAAATGGATCGAGACTCACTGAAAGAAACATGACAGTGGAAATATACACAGGATAATCACCAATTCCTGATATTACACTCTATTATCCTAAATAAATATCATCTTATCAATAGAGTATCTTCGGCAAAAGAATCATCTGAACTCATTCCACTGAATGTGTAAAGAAAAAAGGTCAGGTTATGGAAGCCAGGTTCACAATTAAGAAATTCACTTAAGCATTTCATCGAATATGTGGAATTCAAGAAATCATCACATTCAGCTTTCCCAAATCCCCCTCCCTACTCTCTGTTCTCCTCCCTGTGTTTTCCTCCCCCAGCTCACTCCAACGCTCAAGCTCACTGAGAAAAGCAAGAGAACACAAACAGAGAAACGTACCTCAATAATGCAAACTCCCTAATATGGTTGTCCTCTGGGTAGAATCTCACTATTCAGAGACAAGCACTTAGGGTGGTCTCCTCATTTTGTATCCAAGTGAGTTTTTCTAGGGAAAATCATCCGGTGTTTGGCAAGACGGAAAATTTAATCAGAAGGAACGATCAGATGATTAAGAAAGGTAGCAAGGTGAAACAAAGTGTTCGACTATTGCCTAGAAAGAGCTTTTTTTTTTTTTTCGAGTTTTCTCAGGGCCAAAATATATCCTCCTAACTTTTATATATATTATAATATGATTATAACAAATATTTTTTTATATTTATATATATTATATTTAAGGATTAATGGTTTTAAAAAAAAAAAACTGCTCATCAATACCCTTAATACATTAATTACATAAGGTGTGAGGAAAAAAAGATTTTTTAAATTTTGATTTTTTTGGTTCAGAACTAAACTTACCGAT
>NW_019014611.1:796430-812342 GCF_000150535.2 Carica papaya
TTTTGCCACGTGGCGTGCTCTACTTCGTCGTGGCTGCTAACTGAGTCATCCAACGTTGCTGAATTTCTCCATTTTGCATTTTAACCCCCTTATTTCCATTTATTTTTTCAAAAATACTTTACAAACTCAAAATTTCACTTATTTTTTCAAAAATTATTTTCAATTTAATTCCTAATCAATTTTTATAAAAACATTTAATAAAATAAAATTAAAATAAATAAAATTACTTATTAAAATATATTTTTGAAAATAAAAATATCATTTCATATTAATTTTCAGACCCGAATATTACCATAAATCTATAAGCAAAAAAAAAAAAAGATATATATATATATATATGTATATTACAAGTACATACTACAAATATATACCTTTTAAGGATGACTATATGAATAAAAAACTAATTTATGAGTCTAAAATTATGGAGTCGAGAAGTGACGTATTGAATTATTGTTGAGGGAGTCTTACATTACAATATTTGTACATATAATAATTAGATTATTATTTTATACCATGCAAAAAATATAATTTTTTGTAATTATATAAGTTATAATATAAATATTATTTTATGTTGATAAAATTTTATGAAAATAAGAAAAAATTAATAAAAATATAAAAGAATTTAGCATACATAATTTGTTGACTAAAGATATGCAAAATAAATAAGATACAAAAAAAAAAAAATTGTGTGATGAAAAACTTATATAGAATTTGTAACAAACTAAAAATAAATTAGATAAAAATTTAATCATACTCAAGTTTTATTTTTATATTTATGTAATTTAAATAGATAACCATCACCTATATTATTACATTAAATTTATTTTAAAATATTTATATTATTATTTTATAAAAATAAATAACTAATTTATACATATTATTATATTAAATGTAAAATATTTAAAAAATAAAAAATTGACACGTATGATTTTTTAGTATTCATTGTATTTATATATTTGATAATTAAGAATATTTGTTCTTATTACTTCAGAATAATATAAATTATTTTTGACACGATTAACATATTTTTCGAACTTGGAATTTAAGTAACATTTAATTCTTGCTACTGTAGGTGTTGAATTGACGTTCAAAATTTTAGTTTGTTGGATCAGTATAAGATTTGAAATGTAATTAACCAATCAAAATTTAATTAGAGTAATTATATATAAATAATTAGGCAATAGTAATTGTAAAACTACCCACCTTAATAAAATGAACAAATTGGGAAGTACACAAATCATTTAATTTCTGTACTAATAAATATTTAAAAATTAGTAAATTGAGACAGACAGAAAAAAGTCAGTATAAAGAAAATAAATGAGAGAGAGAGAAAGTCAAGGTAAGCTGCGGAGAAGAGAGAGTGCTGGCTGGGGAAACCTCGAGTTGACAAATGATAATATGAAACTTCAAAAACTAGTGACACGTGGTAGTCAAACCTTTTTTTGATCAATTTATTTCGCCCGATCCAACGGTGATCCTGACACGTTTCCCCATGCAAGTGTCCGTTTTTTTAAATTTTCCCACTTGACTTTTCGATTGTTACCAGAATTTATGACCACTTATATCAGTTTTACGAATGACCCTATTTTGTTCATCGCCAAATTTATTTCAACGCTCTATGGCAGCGCGTATTCCGCACTCTCTCTAGGCCCAATTCCGCGCAATGGTAATTTGGATTAGGAAAAAGATTCTTTCTTGAAAAATTACAAATTGCTGCCCCCATGATTGGGCCCCACACAGATCTTGTCCTCTTCGAAGAGCGCGTGATCTTCAAGCTCACCAGCGAGATTCCAGAAATATTTTCAAGTAACTAACCGCTTTCATAATCAAAACTCTCCTCAAAACCAACCACGAGTTTACTTAAAACCCCTACTCTTAGTCAACGCCCTACAACAAGGAAATAAAAAATATTTTCATTGCCTTTTTAAAAAAATAAATTTAAAAAAAGTAAAATTCGAATAAAAACTGTTTTTTTCTTCTTCATATTAAAAAAAATCCTGGCTCAAAAGTCAACGCTCCTTCTCTCTCTCTCTCTCTCTCTCTCTCTCTCTTCTTCACATCTTCTTCTCGTCTTCCTTCTCCTACTTTGTCTATCTCTCTCTCTCTCTCTCTCTCTCTCTCTCTCTCTGTAGCTCCTTCAGAATTCCAAAATGAAATATCATTTGCAGTGATTTCAACACAAGACGATTTCTTTGGTTGTTTTTGTGCTTCTATTTCTTATTTTTGTCAGGTGGTATTTCGTTTCCCTTATGGGTAACGGTATCGGAAAGCTCACCGTGTGCTTCACCGGCGGGGGAGAAGCTCGACGGCGGCAAGATTTATCTGTCCTGATAACGGACCCTTTGGACGAAGGGTTGGGTCACTCTTTCTGGTACGTGCGCCCCGACCCGACCCGGCTTTCGTCCTCGAAGGTCCATTCAGAGGAAGAAACCACCACTTTCCGTACAATTTCCGGCGCCTCGGTGAGTGCCAACACTTCGACCCCTCTCTCCACATCGCTTATGGACTCGTACTCGTATGGTCACTTTGATCGAGCCGCGGCGTTTGAGAGCTCCACTTCGTTCTCTTCGATTCCTCTGCAGCCAATTCCGCGGAATCTGATAAACTCGGGTCCGATACTCCCCGGTTCGGGTCCCCTCGAGAGAGGGTTTATGTCGGGTCCGATTGAGAGAGGATTTATGTCCGGTCCGCTTGATCGAGGGTTGTTTTCAGGTCCACTTGATAAGGGCTACTCTGAACAGTTTCCGAGGAGCTTCTCCCATGGAGGTTTCGCGTTCAAACCCAGATCAAGAAAAGAGTCCATAGTTCGGGCTCTGCAGAAAGCGATATCGAAGACGATATCCCGGGGCCAGAATTCGATTGTTGCTCCGATTAAAGGGGTGATTTCCTTTAAAGAACCCGAATGGATTGTTGGCGCGGAGAAGCCGCAGCAGCAGCACCACCACCACAACGAGAATCTGACTGTAAGTAGCTTGAATTTGAGTAGCGATGGTAGTTTAGAAGATGATGATTCGTTGGAGAGCCAAAATCTTCAGTGGGCTCAAGGCAAAGCCGGGGAGGATCGGGTACACGTCGTCGTTTCGGAGGAACACGGCTGGGTTTTCGTTGGGATTTATGATGGATTTAACGGCCCTGATGCGCCTGATTTCCTTTTATCAAATCTGTACCCCGCGGTTCATAAGGAGCTCAAGGGTCTGCTATGGGATGATAACAAGAATGAACCCAGTACAGTAAGCGGCCCTGCCACCTCCCCTGTTTCCTCCATTACAGAGATTGGAAACGGAGTGAATGATTTTTCCCGGAATCAAATTGTTGATGATTGTTCACATTGCGTTGAGCAAAAGAACTATTCGTGTCCTAATGAGGATGTAAATTTCGATTTCAATTTGAAGCGAAAAACGAGCAAGAAAACGAAAAGTAAGTACAGAGGAGCGTCAAAGAAATGGGAAAAGACGCAAAGGAAATGGAGGTGTGAATGGGACCGGGAGAGACAAGAGCTTGATCGGAGACTAAAGGAACAGTTGAATCAAAACGGTTCTGATGGGTCCAAAGCTATCAATCATGGAAATGTCTTGAATGCTTTGGCTCAGGCATTGAGGAAAACGGAGGAGGCCTATTTAGATATTGCAGATATGATGCTCATGGAAAATCCTGAGTTGGCAATGATGGGTTCTTGTGTGCTGGTGATGCTGATGAAGGGGGAGGATATGTATGTGATGAATGTTGGTGATAGTAGAGCTGTGTTGGCACAGAAGGCAGAACCTGATTACTGGCTTGGGAAGATTAGACAGGATTTGGAGAGAATCAATGAAGAAACATCACATGACCTTGAAGCTAGTGATGGTGAGAAACCTGGTTCAGTTCCCAGTTTAAATGCTTTTCAGCTTACTGTGGATCACAGCACCAGTGTGGAGGAGGTATATTATTATTCCCTTGTGTTTTACAGCTGAAGAAATGACTTTGTGAGCGCATATTTTCAGATTATAGAACAGATGATGCTGCCATATGCTTCTTTTGGTGTATTAAACTTTATATTTTGTTGCCTTGTAGGAAGTTCAAAGAATAAAACTTGAACACCAGGATGATGCTTGTGCTGTGATTAATGACCGCGTGAAGGGTTCCTTGAAAGTAACTCGAGCTTTTGGTGCCGGTTTCCTTAAAAAGGTATTATTGTCTCTCGCTTTACTATATATTGAATCTGCAGAGTTAAATTTGTCTTTCTTCCCATGTTCAAATAGTGCATTGCTTTAAATCAATCATAGGAAACTTGGCTCATTTATATTCAAAGCAAAAAGACTTGATTTCAGTGAGAACATGGTGTATAATGCAAAAAGTTAAAGATGATAAATTTGTTTTAGAATCTTAAGAAGGCTGCAGTTTAAGATGTATGCTAGTTACTGTGCCCTCAATGTTTCTTTATAATTGTGCTAAGTTCCAGTATCATAGGCATCATGACCAAAATGGTATATTTCTTGATTTAATGTTCTCTTGGTTGGCAAATGAGTGTACCTAATTGACTTTAGAAGGAAAAAGCTTGGCTGTTATAATGCTAATATCAGTAGTATGATGTCTGAGAACTCACATGCCGGTAAAGAAGAAAGTAAGATGATTAATTCAGGAGGGCTAATGAGACAGTTGTTCTTGTTTGTCTTTGCCAGTAAAAGTTTTCAATTGAAAAAAAAAAAGGATTCATGATGAGAAACTTCACTAATTAGTAAAGTTGAAGATTCTGGTTTATTGATTTAGTTTCCCCACAGAAAGTTACATAGAAAGAAACTGATGTTTTTCTTACTTGATGAGATATAGTAGATTTATTTCGAAAAAAAGATGAGATATAGTAGCATTTTCCTGATAAGCACCTTCAAATTATATGTTGCGAATCAAATTGCTATGATGTGAAAATGTATGCTCAACAAAATTTTGTCTTTTGAGATGTAGTAGGTGGACCATGGAACTCTTTTGCAAGTGCTACCTTTGTGTTTGCTTTTGGGAAAGAAATATATATATATATATATATATATCTGATTATTGTCCGAAAGTTCCATTCAAAAGCCAGTGCTTTCATCTGATTTTCATTTTTACTTTTTGCAGCCTAAATGGAATAATGCACTTCTAGAGGTGTTCAGGATTGATTACAAAGGGACCTCTCCATACATCTCTTGCTTGCCCTCCCTCTACCACCATAAATTAGGCCCAAAAGATCGGTTTTTGATATTATCCTCTGATGGTCTCTACCAGTACTTCACCAACGAAGAAGCTGTCTCCGAAGTTGAACTTTTCATCGCACTGCAACCCGAAGGAGACCCTGCTCAACATCTGGTTGAGGAACTGCTGTTTCGTGCTGCTAAGAAAGCTGGTATAATTCAATTCTCTTTATAACAGTTTCTTTTTTACAAACATGATTCTTTCTGCTTGCATAAGAAACTAAAGTAAATTTTATGAATTTGTGTTCTGGGTAATGGTAGGTATGGAATTTCATGATTTGCTTGAAATACCACAAGGGGATCGTCGGCGTTACCACGATGATGTTTCCATCATTGTCATCTCATTAGAGGGAAGGATATGGAGATCATGTGTATAAGTAGAGAAAAAAAAACAACAGATAGAAGATATAGAGACATCCGCAAAAAGAAAAAAAAAATGAGTAAGGCATTTTCTCATCGCCGTTTTTTGTCCTGTTCACCTCTGTAACATACCAATTGGGCGCCGTGGAAGGGTTCTGAGGAACTTAATTGTGCAATGTAACTGGTTGGTGAGTGGGTTGTAAATAAACGTTATAAAAGCTGGTTCATGTTGATTACAAAACTATCATAGAGAAATTGTAATTTTGCTACTAATAAATAAAATAAAATTCCTTCTTTTTTTGAAAAACAGACAACAGCTTTTTGTTCCTCTTTATCATCTTTATCACTTTTCTCTATCTGTATCTGTTTCTTCTTCTTCTTCTTCTTCACTGCATATGTGGGGTTGGCAATCAGAATCTGCATCTTATTTGGAGCATTTCTTATCATAAAAAAATTGGTTTCTGCAATATTTTGCAGCATGAGAATATCTGGGTTCTGCCTTAAATTTTGTGGGCATTCTCAGATTTTCATTTTCAGGAGGTGTGATTGGTTCCTAAAAAGCCCTAGAATCACAAAAGAGAATATCATAGATGGCTTTGCCAGTTCTTTAGGCAACATGTACCTTCTTTACGTGTTTACTCCTTGCATATAATAAAACCTAAATTCCCAGTTCATAGTCCTTTTATGCCATGCCTTATATATTAATCTTATCTTCTTCCTTAAAACTTTAAACAACACAAAAGGGGATATGAGAAAATTATTCTGAAACTCCGAAAAAATTCTTATCTTATTGTGCATATGATCGGTGTACATGATCTACTGTTCGGAGTGCAGAAGTTTAGATTCATTCTGAATAATTTAAAAATACAAAACCTTTTTTTTCTCTCTCAACCAGTAATCTCAATGCATCAAAACCTCATGGAATAACAAAGATGTGAACTCTATAAATAAAATATCTAAAAAATAAACAGTAGAATTAAACCTAATGATGACTCATAATTGAACTGGGAAAAAGCAGAGGAACCCATGTAAGAACTTGATGTTTTGTCCTGCTGCATGTGATCAGCATAATGCAGAATTCTCCATCAGACATGATCATAAAGCTTCAAACATCAACAGCAGTAGAAGTAATTTTCCTCGCCACGTGGCAGAGCGAGAGCGGTAGGATGAAGGGAAGAAGGGTGATCCATGGTTGCCATGATATGATCATAAAATCTCCTGCTAACTACTAACAACTTTAGTATTGAGAGTAAATGCAGATAGGGGGTTAGGTGAGTGCTACGAGACTCATCAGTAATAAAAACCTGTTGATTCTGCCATTAATTTTCTGGATGGTCTGCCAAAATTTTGTTGCTTTTCTCGGGAAAATTTCCTTGTTTGGTTGGAGAGAAAACAGTACCTTTGGTTGGCTGGCTGCCCAATTGATGCAACTCTGACTTTCTGTTGGATGCATTTGTTTCAGCACTTAAATGAATCCACGTTAGCCAGCCAGGCTCTGGTTTTCAGTTTTCAAACATGAAGAAGCTCATCAAATATTAATTTTATAAAATTCAATATAATTTTAATTTCAAGTAAACTCTATATTCAGTTCATGAGCGAGCATATTCTGAAACTAATATCAAATAATTAACCAAATACACTGTGAATAAGCTATAATTCTTCTAATATTTTCTCAAATGTAATTATATTATGTTCTTAATTACTTAAAACGTATTAAACTATATTGTTTTATTAAAAAAAACAAATTTAATTGATAAATATATTTGTCACCCAATAACAAAATTATTATTTTTTAAATAAAAATAGTTAGTGTTATACTTATACTTAAAACTATAAATAAATACAAAAATTTACTCAAATCTCAAACAAATTATATTGATTAAAATAAATCAACAAATACTTGGATTAGCCCACATCCTATTTTTTTTTTTAACTCAATGGGCCTTTTTATTCTTTGGGTTATGTCCAATATTTATAAACATAATGCTAATAAATCAAACTAAGCCTAATGAGTCTAAAATGGGGTTCGAGCTTGAATTGGAATTGGCCTATATAAAGTTGTTACCAAGTTAATCATGTATATACATATTGAGATAATCATATATATATATATATATTTTGGGTTCTTTTTTTTATAGATTAAACCAGTTTTTGCATATTAATTGTTGTATTATACTTAAACTAAAGATATGCCCAAGTCGATTTTCTACCTAAATTAGCTAATTTAGCAAGATATGTTAGAAAATCAGTCAAATTTATACCTAGAATAATTAAATTACTAAAATAGGATTAGCACCTAACTTAATAATAATAGTAATTATCATAAAACTTAGTTTAAAATTCCATGGCCAACAATTTTCAGTGAAATCTCAACTTATTAAAGTATTTAAATTCAACCTTGTATTATATATTTGACTTGGAATTATCTCACTGACTAATTATTATCATAAAATTCTCTAGTTAGGCAGGATAGCTCATTTTTTTAACCTTATATTATATATTTAACTTAAGTGACAGTTAGTTTAATATATATATATATATATATATATATAATATAACTTTTGATATGCTAATTTAAGATTATATATATATATATATATATATGGAGATCCATCACCGCCGGCAACTCTAATAATTTGCGAAAAAACGACAGATATGTTACAATGGCGATATTACCAATCTTCTATTACCTTTTATTTCTTTATTATTTCAGTTAAAACTACAGTTTTACCTTATAATTTCGCATAATTACAATTTAAAATCATTTAATTTTTTGTGATGATTAAATCATTGTTGTTAGATTTTTTAAATAAAATTACTAATTCTTTGATAACAATTATAATATTTTTATGTCAAATTTTGCATTAGAGAGTTCAAATTTATATATTATATATATATATATATTTAGAATTTTACTTCATTAATTTGATTACAAAAATTGAATTCAGATAATCACAGTATAAACTTAATTTATTAAGTACTTAAATATATAATTATCACTAGAATTGCAAAGTGGATGAATTTAATTATATCAAATCTTTATAGGAAAATGAGTTTCTGAAAAATCTTGTACGACATGTATCGTATTGTCGTATGAGGAAAAGTAAATATGAATTATGACATATAAACTGTTAATTTTTCTCTTCAATTTTTTTTTTTTTTTGTAACTGTGGATATCTATGTAACTTATTATATACATGTATACATACATATAAAATCATAAATTGCATTTCTTGGAAAGTTTGTACAGATAGGTATGAATCAATAATCAATTTGCTATCCTTTTATTTTAGTTAATAATATATTGCAAGTACAAAATTTTTAAAATGTTATGAAACTTTTGGATTTTTTTTTGAAAGAAATTTATTGCTCAAGTAATGAATGCTGAAAATTGCAATGTGTCAATTTTTTAATTTTGAAAAATATTTTTTAAAATAAAATTAAAGTAAAATATATATATATATTTAAGATAAGAGTTCATATTTCTTTAACTAAAATATTTAACTTAATCCTAATTTAATGAAAAAAAATTATTTTATTTTAATTTAAAAAAAAAATCTTAATTGGTTACCCTACTCCGATATACAGAAATTTCAAATTCAAACCAAACATATCGGCAGCTTTCAATTGAACAAAGGTGTTGACTTTACACCTTCACACGTTGATAAAATATAAATAAACTTAATAATTACAAAGACACAAAAGAAAAATACTCTCTCTGTTCGTCAGACTTCCAAACTAGAAAATTCCACCCAAAACCCACAATTCATTTATGATTTAAGATCCAATGTTTTTTTCTTTTTAAAAAAGGAAAACTTTGAAACCTTCTCCCACTAATTTATGGATTCTGTCATCATTTTTCTTCTCCTAATCTTCTTTGTTACATATGCAGAGCCCCACTTTCTACAACAGGTGTTGGAAAATTACTAAATGGTTTGGTTGGGCTGTTTGGATTACCTCTGTTTCTATCACCTCTAATGTAAAAGAAGAAGAAAAGAACAGTCTTGATTGATCTCGCCTTTTTTCTTCTTCAAAAAAAATGTCAACCATGAACAATACCAGTAGCAGTTCCAACATGGGTTCTCCTCTGTTCCATGAATTCAAGAGGCAAGCTTCGTTTTTTCTCAAAGAGAAGATCAGAACTGCGCGTTTGGCGTTGACTGATGTAACCCCTGCTGAATTGTGAGTTAAATCTTATAAAGTGCTTGTTTTTTTCTTTACTCAGAGAGATTTGTTATGTTTCTGTTTATGTAAATCTCTTCAGTCTTTTGTGTTTTGATCTTGTTTTTCTTTTTCTGGGTTGTGTTTAAAATGGTTGAAGAATGACTGAGGAAGCAACAAATGGGAATTCATGGGCACCAGACACAAGAACCCTAGGATCAATTTCAAGAGCTGCTTTTGAATTAGATGATTATTGGAGAATTGTGGAGATTCTGCATAAGAGGTCTGTGATCTTCACACTCATCATCATGATCTCATTTGGGTTTGTCAAATTTTTCATTGTTTCAATGTAAAAATATAAAAACAGATTGGCAAAATTTGAGAGGAAGAACTGGAGGGTGGCTTACAGTTCTGTCGTAGTACTTGAGCACTTACTGACTCATGGACCGGAGAGTGTAGCAGAAGAGTTTCAGAGTGATATTGGTATTATCACTGAGATTGGAAGCTTCCAACATATAGATGAGAAAGGGTTTGTATTAGTTTTTTAACTTGTCATCAATTGAAATAATGAGCATTCTTTGAAAATATCTTGAATATTTGCATAATAATTAAATTTAGAATAAAATAATAATAGAATGAACTGAGCACAGTGTAAATGTTAAAAGAAAAGAAAATGATGAATGCAGATTCAATTGGGGACTAGCTGTTAGAAGAAAATCAGAGTGGGTGTTAAAGCTGCTGCAGAAAGGACCTGTACTCAAGGAAGAGAGAGACCGAGCTCGAAAGCTTACACGAGGAATTAAGGGGTTTGGGAGCTTCTGCCAGAGATCTTCAGGAGGAGGAATTCTGCAGGAATCATCGCATGAAATCTATGGAAGAAGTAATTCAGATTTCATTAACAATGACCATCAGGAAAACCAGCTCTTGTCCTTGGATGAACTAGACTTGATCAAAGGAAAGACTCAAAGATCCGAACACAATAATCGTGAGCCTAGCAAGAGAGATGAGAACCTGAACTACTGGCAAGAGAGACCTGAAACAAATGAGAACATGGACATGGCTCGAAACAAGCAAGAGTTGCATAAATGGAGCGGAACTGGTGAATCGAATCCACTTTTGAGCAGCAAGAATGATGATGAGCACAGGATTGGAACTTCCATGGAAGATGATCATCCTTTCAGTGATGCCGAGAATCAGATCACCTTTTCATTGGTCCCAGCAGCAAGAGGTGGGTTACTCCTGCAAGGATGATTAGACAAACAATGAATAAGTTGAAATTTTCTGCATATTTTTAGCAGCCAAGTGTTTTTTTTTCTCTGACAATGTTGTCTTGTAGATAATTTTTGCAAAAGAAATCTGCTTCTTTCTCTAGTCATGCTTCTATGAACTTATCTGAACTGAGAATGTTCTATGGTGAATACAGTTAAAGGATATTGCTCATGGCCCCTATAAAAGAGCAAAGAGATTGTCTATTGCGCATTACTTTATTGTATGAAATAAAGGCATTTTCCAACACATTAAATATTAAATTAGAGGGATTTTCTTTATGAAATGAGTCTAAATGAACATCCATGATAAGCAATTAAATTCTGATTTTGGCAATCACCAAGTTTTTTTCCGCCACTCACAAGAAACCATAAACTGGGAACTGGCTCAATAACTCATAAATTAAAACCCCTGTTGTTGCATAATTGATAACATTTAATTCAATTATGTACATGGGAATTACAAGAACTGCGTTTTCAATAAGTTATCATATTGATTAATCCAAAAGCTTGAGTTGACAAGAAAAATTCTAATAAATTATTTGTATTATAAAATTACATACATACAAAAAGTGGCTGGGGAATTTGGGTTCAGGATCTGCAAAGCAAGTCTTGAATTGCAAGCCTTGGTGCATTGTTAGGAGTAAGATGCAAATTGCTCAGTTTCAAGTTGGTCATGGGTGTGGTCTCAAAGCCATTTTGCCAACCAATCACGTAAAGCTTCTTCTCCATAAGTGAACCCATCTTCTGCTGCAACCCGAGGATCATGCATTATTTCCTGAAAGCAAATTAACCTTAAGTTTTCTGTCAACTCAACGATAGAGTAAAGCTTAATGGAAATGGCAGCACATAAAAGGCCTTAACTTTAATAAAAAATCACACAAACCTTCGATCAATCTGTTCATTCGGTTATAAAATTACCATTTTTATACATTTTGGTTTGGCTTATTTTATCCAAAACCTTTCGATAACTAGCTGTAAAATGATTAGCCTGAAGGAGTAAATATTAGACTTGAGTGTCAGCACACCAATTCTATGAAACCCAGGATCGGTGTATAGAAAAGTACACTTTCGCTCACTACTTCTGCAGAAACTTGCACAGTAAAGGGTATCCTCTGTTACAAGTCTGCTGGTACCAAATCACATATCTTGCAGTGAAGTTCAGAATCAAGCAGGATATTTTGAGGTTTCAAATCACCATAAACAATCTCTTCAGGTTTGGTAGAGTCCAGGAAGCAAAGGGCACTAGAGATTCAGGAACTGTTCATTGGCAAGTAATATGTGACAGACTTCAGGGCATGCACCAATCAAAGTTTCCAGATGTGGATGTTGCAGTTTGCTAAGAATTTGATCCTCTACATGGGAATGAAGATTAACTTGGGTGCAAAGCAAAATTACCATGCTTCTTTTATAGGATAAATAACGTTTTAACACATAACCACATGCAAAAATTTATGCTTTCCTACAGGAAACATTAGCCATTTTGAGCAATATACCAATGTAAAAGATATAGAATTGCACTGTTGTACTTATTGAATAGGCATTGACAAAAAACCATTAGTTTTTCTTTCCTTTATCAGGACCTAGATTTCTTAATCATTATCTTATTCTTTGTTGTGTGTGCATGAGTTGAGTGAGACAGTACCCAACCTCTTATTGAAACTCTGATTGTCTTCTATAGCACAGTTCTACCCAACACTTCCTCTTTGTGAACACAAATTGTATCCCCCCGACCTATTCAAAAGCTCTCCAAAAACATTGCACCTTGCGGTTTGCATATCTGTCAGTGAAAATTCTGCTAATTCTGGCAAATCTTTGCAGCTCCAACTGGCCCCTGATTTCTCCAATGCTCTAACCAGCACACAGCTTCCAATTTTTGCTGCTACACCCTCTGCTTTCCTTGGAGAGTAGCAATGGATGTCTGTATGAGTTTAGTTCTCCAGCAACTTCATAACAACTATAGGTTGCTTCCTTTGCCCGACTATCGAGAACAGCAACATTTATCATGGTCTTTTGTAACTACCCTACTTTTTTTCTCTTTCTTTCAAGAGCGTCTTTAGTTCCCGGATTGTAGTTCCAAGTGCATCCTCAGCTTCCTTTCTGAGTTTAACTTCACAAGCATGGGCAGATTCAAAACCTTTGGGCCTGAAGGAAATCAAGAATCATAGTTCTTAAAATTATTGGATATGCAAAGTAGCCTTTTTCCTAACTGATTAGTTTTTATGGGAAACAGAAAAGCTACCATTTTGTCCATTAAGCTGAACTTGATTGTTCGATTGCCAATGATTTATTTTCTGTTCTTGCCTGTAGGGAACAAAATCTACAATTTAGATTCCCCAAATGAAGTTGGAGCATTGAATTCATGGTAAACTTCCTGATAGCTTCAGTAGCTTCATTTTCCAATTTCTTGCACTTCAATTGCTCTGCAAATGCTTCATTCTTTAACATCTCAACTGCTAGCGTTGCTTCTTCAAGTTGAATATAGAAACATTCTCCCTCGGCCTTTGTATCATAATCTGAATATACCCTTCTCTCAGCAATAGTATATGCTGGGTCTGTGGTAGTAATCCTTGCACTAAGTAAGCTCTGATGATAGGGAAAACATGTATTGCCTGCATTAGATAAACCAGGTGCTAAAAGCACTTTCCCCTCAACTTCTTCATCCGGAACCTGATTGGTTGTTCCTGCACAAACTACAGTTCTTGCAGATCTGGAATGAAAATTTTCTGGGCGGAGTAATAAACTACTTTTCTATTTTGCAGTGACCTACTCCTGAAAATTGCTGGAGTTGAAACTTCCATTTTATGAAACCTAGGACCTTCAGACATGCTTTCTTCTGTTGACAATCTAGATTTCATAGAATCTGGGTGCACATTTGGCTGCATAATTTGATTTGATGGAGCTCTTTTTTTCACCTTCATATAACTGTATAAACCATTAGAGTAACGTGGAAAAAGTAGAAGAAGGAAAGGGAGAAGAAAAAGAACTTTTTTCAGCTTAGTTCTGACTACACAAGCCAATCTATAACAAAGAGGAAAAAAAGAAGCAGATAGATAATGGATTTTTATTTAGATAAAATTTTATTTTTGCTGCAGCATCAAGTATATAAAGGAGTCTTGCAAGAGAAAAAAAAACATGTTTCAGTAGAACAAAAGGCTAGCTGAAGCATAGCTAGATGTTACTAATAATTTGATCTTGAGCTGAAAATGGCTGAAATCATAAGGAGTCGCTTACCTCTCTAGTTTGGTACCCATAACAAGCTTCCTGATGCCATGTCTCTTCACCATCTCAATGATCCCTTCATGAACTTGATCAGCCTCAGTCGTGGGCATACTTCCTTTAACCTGCAAGAAAAGTAGATAACTACCTTCCATAAGGTGCACTTGATAGGAGGATCTTAAAAAAGAGACAATCTACTACCCATTTTTAACCAATGGACATGCAGTTATTTTACGAAAAACAAATAGCACGAGAGAACTATAAAAGCCTGAAGAATATTGATTCTTCTTCTCCTTTTTCACTGAAGTCTTATTCATGGTAAATGTCATAGACCACATTCCAAAAGCATTATGATTCGTTCAAACCCAAATTTATTTAACTTCATATCATGCGTATTTCCCCATGATTATTGATTGCCATTTGGAAAGAAGCAAACATATTAGATGAGAAAAATTCACTTGAAAAGGAAAGGGAAGTGTATCAACTTAATAGTTAACATGGCTAAAAATCTTCTGGAACACATTTAATTAACTTATTGGCTCAACAAAGACGAAACTTTTTAGAGAAGGATTCTCATATCTGTAGATTCAGCCTACTCGAACCTTCAACGAACAGAAATAGGTGTTTCTTCAAGTTTTCAATCATTAACCAGTTTTCTTTTTAAGATATATTAACTAACACTTGGAAGAATATGCAGGAAAAAAAAAACTATTTTAACTGCAATTGCTAAAGAACTGTGCAAAAATAAGATAATCACCCAAATGCCAATTTTCATCAACAAAAGTCCAATTTCATAATCCAGAAAAAAAACTCGACAATATCCATGTAACTACGTATTATTAACATCTATAGAGCAAAAAGGTACAATTGTTCTACAGCAAGTACTCAAGTAGTTATCTAAAAGTTTACTCATCTGTTCCTTCTCTTCCCTTCTAAATGCAGACAGAACTTGGGTATTTTCTCGACTTGCCTGCAGTTTCCCTACTGCAAGGAGGAACCAATGATGAAAGTATCTTGGGTTATATTTAGTTAGACCTTATTCTATTCTCGTTCTATTCGCATATATTCTTAGTATCTAGAATTTAGTAATAAGCAAACCTGGGATCTTTGGTCAATAATATATGCACATTTTCAATTCTATAATAAATTTGTATTCTTACTAAAAGTAATATAAAGCACATATAACACCCATTCTATACCATTGAAATCTGAAAAAAAAAAAAAAAAAAAACAAGCTGCGTGATTGTTCTTTACTCCGCAAACAAAAAGATTTAAATTTGGAAACGAATTATTCAAAAATCTCTAAGGTATTTACAAGAATCTGACCTACATTCTACTTTGCGTAACAACTTAAACAAACCCATTAAAGCTGAGGAAAAAATTGAAGAAAAAAACAGACCCGGTAACAAAGAATGATCAGTACATATATGCTCACTCATATACTTATATATTCAGACAGAGAGAGGGAGAGAAAGAGAGAGAGAGAGAGAGGGAGAGAGTTTTACTTAAGACACGTAAAGCTCCATTTAAGCAAGCCCATAGCTTTGTCCACAGACTTGCCAACAGCTACATACACCTTCTCACAATTACGGCCACCGTCAGCGATCTCAGGCGACTGTGAACTGACCGGACGGTTGAAACTTGAAGGAGACGATACCCAGAGTGATTCCGGGTCAGATCGTATTGGGTGGGTATCCGGGCTG
>NW_019014611.1:817899-854452 GCF_000150535.2 Carica papaya
ACACGTATATATGTACCATAAGTCATGTTTAAAACAAGGGATGTTCAAGTATTGGCAAGTACCACCATGTCCATATTGTTCGTGCCCTTATATTTATTTTTCATTGCACCACATTTACTAATACAACTAATTTTATTTTTTATAAGAATAATAAATTTTTTTTATTTTTACTCTGAATGACATAAATAATAAATTAAAGAATATAACGTATCTGTTTATATTAGTTTAGTGACTTAATTAATAAATGATAATAATTATTTTTTTTGTCAAATCTAGTAAATCGATTATCATGACCGTAAAAACTAAAATAAAAAATATTGGCTCGTATGTTATAATAATCAAAAGTTTGGGGGCGTAAATATAAATTGAATAAAAAGTAGGGACCTATTTGTAAAATAATTATTCAACTGAAAAGTTGAAAGCATAAGCCACCAAGAGTCGCGTGTTAAAACTGCTACTACCCACCTAGGCCTTAATCATGGTTTACGATGATGCATTTGATGTGGTGAAATCCAAGCAATCCAAGTGGGCCCCGCTACTTTTACAAAACGAGATATTCACATGAATTATATCGTCTCATTTATTGTTGCGTTGAGATATTTGAATATCTTAAATTTTTTTAAAAAAATAAAATAAAATAAATAAAACGACAGAAAAGAAAAAAACATACCGAATCCGCCAACCTCCGAATTTGCCACTTCCCATTTTCAACGCGGGAATCCTAAGAACCCTCCTGCATGGCCCAGTGGGGCCCACTTAGTGTATAGCCCCCACACAACACGGAATTGGCCTGCAAAAAATGGGACCCACATGGGAAATATATATATATATATATATATACACACACACACGTATATGTATTTACCCACGTACATATCCGATGATAACATGCAACCAATTTAGAGTCCAAAAAATTAAAAACTTTAATTGGTGTTTGGAATCTAGATAGCTACGAGGTGATCGATTTGTCTTTTAATTAATTGTTTTATTGCTATTTGGTGTAGAGTATTGTTGAGTCTAATTTAATTAACAATTAATAATTAGAGTTGTGGTGGAATCTCCGTCGAACATGTAGGATTTTTATTTCATCAACTCTATTATTTTCTATTTTAGGAATCTTTTTAGTTTCCTTTTCGATTCATCTCCTAAATTTGGAAGTGCCCCATTGCTGAAGCTCTGTGGTTGAATTTTTGACGGAATTAGTTTTGTGAGAGAGAGAAAATGGAGGGTATTACAGAAACTGGTAAGAAGCTTCAATCATCTTTGTTTCCTAAACCGGATAACTTGGATATGGCTAGTTACAGTTCGTCTCAAGTGATTCTTCCTGTGCGTCAATTATCTCCATCTCCAACTTCTGATAACAAAAGACCCGGTATACCTCCTACGAACCCTAAGAGTGACACCCCTCTAGGATTTTCTGCAATTATTCAGTCTTCTCCTCAGTTGATACCCATTTCGAGCCGGAGAGCTTTGGAGAAGTCGGTTTCCATGAAGGAGAATTCAAAGGTAGAAAAGCCAACCCAATTCGTGAAACAAGCATCTGAACGGAAGAAAGAAGGGATGGGGGACTGCAAATCTGGGGGAGAGGTAGTGAACGACTTGCTTAATTCATACATGAATTTGGACAATATCGATCTTCTGAATTCGTCAGGTACTGAGGATAAGGATTTGGACAGTAGAGCGAGTGAGACAAAGACAAACGAAGGTGAAAACAGTGACGATGAAGTTGAAAGCTGCCTCAATGGAAATCCAGAGAAGAGGGAAGGAATCAAGATAGTAGCTGGTGGAGATATTGCATCACCTACCCGTCACTATAGAAGTTTTTCAATGGATAGTTACATGGGTAGTTTCCTTTTTGGTGAAGAATCACTGAAGCTTTCTCCTTCCAAAACCCAGAATTCTCAGCAATCGCCTGCAAATTTAGCAGATGGGAATTTGCCAAATGGCGAGTTTACCAAATCTGAGCTCAAAAAGATTATGGCTAACGAGAAGCTCGCCGAGATTGCACTGTCAGACCCTAAAAGGGTCAAGAGAATTCTGGCCAACCGTCAATCTGCTGCTCGTTCCAAGGAGCGTAAGATGCAATATGTTGCAGAATTGGAGCAAAAAGTACATACTTTGCAATCAGAAGTAACCAGTTTGTCTGCGCAGCTGACATTGTTGCAGGGAGATTCTGCAGGGTTTACAAGTCAGAATAATGAGTTGAAATTTCATCTTCAGGCCATGGAACAAGAAGCTCAACTCAAAGATGCTTTGAATGAAGCATTAGCTACAGAAGTTCAACGATTGAAGCTTGCTACTGCAGAATTTACAGGAAAGGCTCATCTTTCCAACTGTATGGCTCAGCAGCTTTCTATCAATCATCAGCTGTTCCAGCTTTGTCAACTGCATGATAAAAGACAGTGCCAACAGCATAATGGCGATTCTAATATGCATGACAGGGAATAATTTACCCTTGGGAAAACCATGAAGTTCTGTTAATTCGAGTTAAAAAGGATCTGACCCAGTTTGAAATAAGGACAATAGAAAATCATGTATAAGCTCCAATATCTACATAATCTATAATTCACTTAAGAAAATTTGACAATTGTTTTGTTCTTGAGGTTGGTTTGATGCCAAAATATAGAGAGTTGGAAGTTTAACTCTTGTTTATGAATGAGATTATCTTTATGTATTGAATTATCATAGAAAATTATGTAATCATTTAAACCAAGTAATATTTAAACAGTGATCATGACTAAAATTGTAACTTACTCTTAAAAAAATTATGTATTGTTATTATATTTCATTCATAAAATCAAATATATTACTTAACAATCAATATGATAATAGCGAGAGTAATGATATAATTATAAAAATTTAAAAGATATTTTAGTATTTTCTTGCAAATTTTTTATTTATATTTTACATTTATAAAACATATGAATGAAGAAAATAATGATATTTTATAAAAATACAACTTTAATATAGTTCCATGAATAATAAAATTATAAGACATATAATTCAGAAAATATAAATTAAATCGTATTTTTATTTGCCAAATAGAATATAAGTAATCTTATTTAAATTTGTTCCTCAGAATTCTTTTCTTCCAATTATTAATGGAGGCACGTGAGTGGGATATATAATTTTAATTGCTCCAATTTAAATTATTAACATCATAAACGAGACCATAGAATTGAATTCCATTCACGTTGGAATTTTAAAATTTATGAAATTGTACAAGATTACTTTTGATTATGATGGATATAAAATAATATTTTTACATATACAATTTTAATATTTTTCATTAAAAAATATATATCATATGAATTTATTTATTAATAAATAAAGTCCAAATATTCCAATTTTACTAACATGAACTTACAAAAGTTGTGAATGAAATAAATTTCTAGCCAGCTACTACCATTATTAATTACATAAGAATCCTCGAATTGAATTCCACTCTCGTTGAGATTTGAAAATTTATAGAAATATTAAAGAATGGTTTTAGATAATTTATATTTGACCCACCATATAAAACTCAAATTAAACTCTTTCAAATATTTATATATACATTCTTTTTTTAAAATTATGTCCTAATTATCTTGTAAGTATTCTTTTGTCCATATATATATATATATATATATATATATCTAGAGAGACAATCATCATTATATCTATATGTTATGTGGTGTTCATCACCCATCAATCACACATTTATGTGCTCAATATATATATTTATATATACACTCATATCTAATTATATCATAATTAATAAATTAACACAAAAATAATTAGACCAACCTTTTTATTAAAATAAATATACCGGTGAAGATAGGGTAATAAATTAATAGCCATTATAATATCAATGAAGATGAAAACACTAGGAAGACAAGAGTGGCAAAACGACAATGATAATGCCGTAGAACCCAATGACTATGGTAGCTTCCTAAAACGCCCCGTTACTATCTTCACGCAATTTTTCGCATGCTGTCATTTTAAGCAATCCCCATGAACACTCTAACCTTTACATATATTTTTCAAGTTAATTAATTAAATAAAGATCACCCAAAAAAAAAAAAATATTGATGCAAGACTCGTCTCAAAATATCGTGAGATGATTAGTTAATCGAGACGGCGTCGTTTAATTTACTGCAATGTATGTATCATATAATATATTTATCAGCATGTTGTGACATGGTTTAGCTGTGGAGAAGCACGTGGATGGGCGCATCAAAGTTCGTATATACCTGAGAAAAAGCGATTGCTTAAACGTGGTTTTCCTTTTCCCTTTGTTACATATATAGGTGTATATATATATATATATATATATATACGCACACACAAAGAGAGAGTATATTCATTCATTCTTTTAAGAGTATCAGAGAAAGAAACAGTCCTTTTTAGCCCAGAGAAAAAGAACCAACCTTTTTTTATATATATAAAGAAAAGAGATAGAGAGAAAGAGAAAGAGATTAGGGCTTATAAGATTTATATTTGTATGTGTGATATGCAATATATCTTCTTGCATTGGATCCTTCGCCGTAGTGCGTTGTCGTCAAAGCCTTTCATTTTCAGCCATTAATTTCTGTAAATTTCCTCTCTTTTTTTTCTTTATCGTTTTCTGATCTCTCAAGAAACATCTTCCCAGCTAAAATCCAAGAAACTTGAAAGGGGAAAAGAATAAGAACAAGGTGAGTTTCCATCATTGTTTTCATTTGTTCTCTATCTATATTTATATATATATATATATATATTTACCCTGGTTTATCATATATCTTTAATTCTTTTTCTTCCAGGCTTCTTCAATCTTCTCTGCAATTCTTCTTCTTCTTCTTCTTGTTTTCTTGTCTGTTAGTTGTGGAAACTGAATCTTCTTCAAATAATTCAGTTCGTGATAATTATTCTCTTTGCTATTTAATTATACACCAAAGACACCTAAATATATACATATATACATGCATATGTATATGGGTAGTACTGACTGATCTCTCTATCTCCTGATATATATGCAGAGAGAATTATTCTTGACAATGGGAATCAATACCGAAACATTCCTCTCTGAAAAAGATCGGGTCAATGCCCCACTAAGACCCAGTTTAGATCATGAGTGCAGCAGTACCCAAACTGCACCATCAGAAGTTGATGACAATCCTGATCACGAAGATGATAAGGTTAAAGGAAGAGCTGATCAAGAACAAGACCACAATAATCAAGAATTTCGCCAAAAGGAGAAAGATTACGAGGAAGATGAAAAAGAAGCCAAGTCTTTAATGTCATCGCCGCCGTCGTCGTCGTCGTCATCTTCTTCTTCTCTGCAAATAAAATTGCCAGAATTCAAGGTTGAAGACGACGATGAAGATGGATTCAAGACTCCGACATCTTCGGACTGTAGAATTCCGTTGATACCCAAATGCCCGCCGGCCCCGAGAAAGTCCAAGACAAAGAGAAAAGCGGCGGCCATGCCGGCGAGAGCCAGTTGCGGCCAACAGAGAATAAAAATTGATTTATCTAGAGAGATATTTGAGTCCCTTTTCTCGATTCGTCAAGATGATGATTACCTCGATCAACAGATCAAGATGGTTAGACAAGAAAATATTATGTGAAAAAAATAGTTATGATCCGTGATGGTCCGATTTTCATTTTTCATTTCAGGTCATGGAAATTAAACTTCCATGAGACATTAATCAGTTTCGCTGATAATATCTTTTTTTTTTTCCTGTAATTTCTGATAACATGGTCTCATCAGACCCTTTGATGATCAGTTTTAATATGCCAAAAGTTTGTAGGTACAAATTTACAATCTCCTGAATCTTTTTTTCCCCCACATTGTTTTTTTCTATATATGCATACATATATATATATATATATATATATATATTTATCTTAATATAAATTATGTTTTTGAATTAATTAACCTGTGTTTGATTCTATTACTAACCCAGATCTGAATCTATACATGAGCTTAAGGGCTTAATCCAGCCTCCACTATTCATGGTTTAATTCTCTTTTATTGTGAAATTAATTTTCTATGAACTCCTTAACTCCACTTAAACAATTTAATTTTGATTAGACTAATATCTAAAATATTAACATAAATACCCAAAAAGGAAAATCTCTATATGAGGTGCAATATATAACTACATATGAGAAATCATTGTATAGAACTAATATTTCAAAATTATTTGTCTTTTTCTTCTGTAATTTTTTCATAAAGCCATTAAGTGTGACGTTTAAATACTAATTATTCTTTTTATTTTATATACATTATATATATATATGACCTTTGGGTTGATTTCAATATTTTGGTTATTTGCAATACTTCAAAGTGATTGAATTAATTAATATTGACTTTCTTAATATCTTTCCATGAGTATTGATATGCAGGCATTGACTTTTTTTTTCTCTTTTTCCTTTTCTTGGGAAACAAACATCCTTTTATGGTCTTTACCACCAGAAGGGTTGGTAAACCCAAAAATGGTGGGGATATTCCCTTTATGACAGGAGTAATTCTCAAATCTAAAGGGTGTATATATGTGTCTACATATATATATATATATATATATATATATAACTTCAGGGAAAGTTTATTAATATCACTCCGTGCCCTCTCAAAAGTTACATGCAATTTTTGCTATTGCCACACCACCTTTTGGTAAATCCCATTAGCTTTACGCAACATGATTTGACAGATACACTATTGGTTTTAGCAAAATTAAGGAATATCTTGTCATAATCTGTTTCGAATTCATGCAACTAATTATTAACTTTTATGTGTTTTTAATCAAAATGCTTTTTTTTTTAGAACCCTTTTTCTTTTTCTTTTTCTTTTTCTTTCTTTTTTACCTGCTTGGAAAACCCAATTTACCAATGATTTTAAGGTTAGTAATTATTTTTAAATTTAGTTAGAGAGTGTTTTTATCTCTCTGAGTATACCTAAGAGTATATAAATCATATTTAATTTTACCTTGAATTAATATAGGTTATTCAAAATTTTAAACTTGGTTCAAATTTCAATAAAATACGAGATAATACAAAATAACTAGAACAAAAAAATGCAAGATGCAAGGTGTGAAAATTAAAAATTCTATTTTTGGGCTTTTCTAAAAAAGAAAAGAAGCCCACATTAAGTCCATGTTTGGCCCATCTTGATATTTTCGTGATCTGCTTAATAGGAAATTGGTTTCTGATGGGACGTGCCATACACGGTGCAACATAATATATTTAGATAAAGAAAGATGTGGGCTAGTTGTAATATATAAGTTTGGGCCAATTTTGGAATATAAAAAAAGATATGGGCTATTTCCACTATATAATTTTGGGCATTTTCTAATATATCAAAGAATATATGGGCTTAAAGGAAATATATTTGTTTGTTAAAATTTTGGTTAATTTAAAATATTGAGAGGCCCGTATCTCTACTTTGGGTTTTTGTCAACGAAGTAGAATTTTGCATTATTTTTATTGCCTATTAAATAAAAAATATTAAACCAAAAAAAAAATAAAACTCAAGTTTGCAATTTTTTCTAACTATAATAAAAAATAAATTTAAATATTTTGAATTAAACTAAAACATATTCAGAATAATAGAATAAAAATATATTTATAATTTAAAATCACACGGCAGTCCCTAAATAGACAAGTAAAGATTTCATTAACGTTTTTAAGAAATTTAAAAATCAAAATATCTAAAATTTTAATAATCTTAAAATCGAGAGTGAAAAGATAAATAATTATCTATAAAAAAAAAAAAAAAAAAAGTCACTGTCGTTGAAAATGAATGACAAGACAAGTTCCGTAAAAGTTTCTCAAAGCCCATATGATGTGGGCCCCCTGAAAACTTGGTCCCACTTCATCATATCAAGGTCTAGTGGGACCGGGAAGAAATTTGGTCTCTCTATAATTAGTGTGGGCCCTCTCCACGGATCCATTCCTACATTACTTAAACGGCTAATTTTATTTTATTTTTTCTCAAGTAAATTATTTTTAGGCCCATTTTACAGGATATATTTCTAAATTAAGTTATAATAAACAAAATTATCTTTAATAAATTTCAAATTTATTTATTACACACTAATTTATGTTATAAATTAATTTTTCTTCTCCAATTTATTTTTAACAAGGGTAAAACCGTAATTTTGTATGACAGTCTCTGATCTCCCTCCTCTCCCGACACGCTGGCTTTTTCAATCCTCTAAATGTAACACAATGATTCTGCTCTTTCCCTTTTCTGTCAACAAACCCAACGAAAGCATCCCAAGAATTTTTCCACATGATTTGACCTTTCAGTTTTTTTTTTCCTTAAGTTTTAACCCTCTCCTCTTCTTTTTACCCTCTTCCTCCCCTCCGACCGAATCTCATTAACCACTCTCATATTAGTGGACTGTCAGTCATCCATAATTCCCCATATCAATTTCCATATGCAGCAGTTAAAACCCTAATCACCATGGAAATGACACTTCCTTCTCTTTCAGTTCAGCATTTATTATATATATAGTACCGGAGGAAGTGACCCAACAGGAATTTTCTTTTTTACCCAGGAAAGAATCAATCAATACAGACAGAGGACAGTGTTCCCCAGTAGTAGCTACAAGTACTTTGAGCAAGTTTAATATGGCTCAACAGGTTCCTTCTTTGTCTTCTTCCTCATTTTTCTTCTGGGTATTTGATTGTGTTTTTCTCTCTTTGTTCTTTTACATTTGTTCTGAGTTTATGGCCATTTCCTATAATTCTCACTGATAATTGTTCTGGGTTCTTAGCTTTTTTAACCTGTCACATTGTTTTGTTTCTGGTTCAGTGTTAGTACTTTGTTTTTTATATTTCAGTGGCTGATTGATTTGATTTTAGGAGGAAGGTTGGCCCCTGGGGTTGCAGCCTCTGAATGTGAGAGTAGGATTAGGGTTTGGCAGGAGCAATAATTTCTCTGGATCAATATCATTCAACACTTTACTCACTGGTTCCCCTACTTCCTCTACAGATTCTTCATCAGATTTAGACACAGAGGTCAGTGATGAATGATCCAATACCAGAAAATTTTAACCTCTATTTTCAGTTCTTTTTTAAATTTAAACTGGTCTTATCTTTAGGTGGTTGTGTGAGAATATTATTTTCAGTTACTCAAAAAGGCCATGTTGTGTTGACATGATGAACATGTACCTCTGCTGCTCTGCCATTGTTTTCACTTCAGCTGTTTTTCTTCATGTCCAAATATTCTGGGTAATTTTGGAATTGACTGGAGGAAATTGTTCTTGATTTTTACTTTTCTTTCTGGGTTAACAATGAGTAGCCAATTTATACCCATGTGCTTGAACATTCTTTTCCCTCTTATTTGGCTCAATGTACCCGTACAAGGCACTAACAAGGGTTCTATATTCACTGTATATTTTTCAGTGTAATTATCTAATATTATGCATGACGATTAAAAATTACTAAATTACTATAAAATATTATAAAAATTAACAGAAATGCATGATACCTCCAAGCCACCTTAAAGTTTCCATATGAAAAGCCCTTCATTTTCCTATTGCATTGTGAGTTGGGAAAAATATACTTTAGCTAGTTAATTTGTATTTTCTTTTAATTCCCTTGAACTTTAATGATTGGGTACAGTCATGGTATAATTCACAAGAGAATCTGTTAGTGAATCAGGGTCTTCCCAGTAGTATATAATATTTACGGTTGAATCTAGGTAAATGGTCTTGAATTGGGTTACCCTCACTGGCAGTTCCATTACTGTTAAATCTTACAGATCAGAAATCTCAAAACCAGTTTCTTGACAAAATTCAAATGGTTAATCAAAACCAAGTCAGGCTAAGTTTTAATAGATAGCAAGTTACCTTAGAGTCAACCAATACTTACGTATGGATTTGAAATTCCACGAGGACCAATTACTCTTGCCTGAGGTGTTTTGTGATCTTATCAAAATATCACAAGATCATATTGGAAACTTAAGCTAGAAACTGTACTAACTCTCTTGTCAATTGGAATGAGAAAGTGCATTAGTTCACCTTTTTTCACCTCTAAAAATGTGTTTGTCAATTATTTGATTGAATCAAAAAAGTATTTTCCCCGTTCGGAATGGCATAATAGGTTGTAACATATGATGTTCGAGAGAATAATTGAATATCAAGTTTGGTAGTCTAAAATCTCTTTTAATGATTTCTTCTTTGATTTACTTTCTAGGAGAAGAAATGCAATATGGTTGTAACATATTATAAGTGATATTCTCTGATAATGCAAGACAAAGTTTCAGTTGAACTTTTCAAGATAAAATCTAATTGTAAATATTAGAAAATCACAAGCCACAAGTATCAATCTTTCTTTTCTTTTTAACTTGGGTTTACATACATGCATATATATTTATGTGTATGCATGTGACCCATATGTTAATTTCACCAAAATCTCTTACTCAAATATATGATTATTTCAGTCTACGGGGTCTTTCTTCCATGACAAGAGCATTACACTTGGGAGCCTAATAGGTGTTTCAAGCATTGTAGAGCTCTCCAAAAGATCAGTAAGAGTAACAAAAGTAGAATCACCAAAGGATAAAAAGGGTTGCAACAAATCAAGAACTTGGCTCTTCTCTTTATGCTCAAGAGACACTACTGACGCAGATAACACGACCAGCCCGCCATCCCTCGGCCACTTCCTTGCAGCAGAGAGAAGAGCTGCTAACGATAACAGAAGAAATCAAAGCCCTTATATTTACGGACTCGATGAATTTGCTTTCTCTCAAGCCAATTCAGAACCAAACTCGCTGTTCCTTAATGGCCAAGTTATGCCTCCTCGAGGAAGTCCATGGCATGGATCGGAGAATAGACTGACTGGAGGACTTGATGATTATCAGGGAAATATTGGGAATGCAGCTCCTGTACTTTTTTCATGTATGTGTGGACAACCTTCTCATAATTAAGTTTTAGCACATATTCTTTTTGTATGAATATACATTTTTATCATTGAATTTAACGTTGCAGAACATATATGCTAGTGAATTCTATGTTTTAGGAAGAGAATAATAAACTTGGGTTCTATTTGAGTTAGCTTTTCTGGAGAAAATGGAATCATTTTGTCTCACTCGTGCTGAGTTTCTCGAACCTTTAACTCGTTTCGATCTAGCCCTTGATCAGTTCTTGTTATTCTTAATGAGCTGCCTACTCAGGTATCTCAGAAACACTGCGAATCAAAGTAATTTTCTGACATTTTATGGTAATTTGGTAACTTTAATAGTAATTACTCAATAATAATTTAACTCATTATTCAAAGTAGCCATGACTTCTATAAGGAAAAAAAAAAAGGGTACATACATACATGTAAAATTACTGTTTCAGCATCCATGACATCTCAAAGGTACGTTCTTGATCTTTATGGACATATTGACATCATGGCATGTGCTTTCAATTCAGTGGGTAAATTTTATAAATTAAAATAACTATTTAGTAATTAAATAAAAATAACATATATTTGACCTACAGAAAAATAATGCTTATAAAATGGGCAACCAAAATCTGTCTACCCTTTGTTCCCAATGAAAAGTTACCACGCTTGTCAATTTTGATCGTCTAAAATTGTGTCGGAGAATATTTCAAATACAAAATTCATTAATGTTAAATATATATATATATAGAATAATGAAATATATCAATTAATTGTTGTCTTTGGTGGCTTTTAGAAATTTAAAACATGCAATAATTGATAATATTTATTTACTTAATTTATTTATTTATTGGCTTTTCTATGGGTAAGCTAACTCTTAATTTGAACATGATCTAAGAAAAGTTGGTCTACACTTGTGAACGCCTCCTTTTTCTTCTTTTGATGTGCATAGTCTTCCCAAATTTCATGTGAATACATATATTTATTTATATAAATATATATATTTAAAATTTTACTTTTTTAATCAATAATCTATGAGCCCATGAAAATGGCATGTTCTTACTTATTAATTTTTTAATGAATTCGATTTACACGAGCTACTAGTACAAAATATCTTCCATCCTCATAATTTGACTTGTATGAATTCAGATTGTTAATTTAAGCAAATAAAATTAGTACACGTATTTGTGTAAAACATAAATTTAAAATTGAATTTTGCATAAATTGGTAAAAAAAACGAAAGTAAAATGACGAAGTAATAGTTCATAAGAAAATGTTTACTATATTTTTGACAAAAACTCATTAGTTATAAAATTATAAACTTTAAATTGATTTATGAAAAACATATATATATTTATTTATTTATTTCCCTTGCATAATTCACCAATAAAGTTTTCAATAATTTTATCAAAGTATCTTTTGTAAAAGAAAAATAGCAACAATAAATATAAAATTCAAATCCACGACATTATTCATCCTTAAATCCGGACCGTCAAAATCAGGGAGAACTGACTAAGCATACACGTGGCAGAATCGGAAGCCAAATGGTACCCATCAAATTGGAAGAAAGTCAATGACGCGTTTACATCAGGAGTTGGAAAGAGACACACTGCACACTTGATAAGAAAACAAAAGGCCAAGGCCAAAACCAACCAAAAGCTGGGCCCCCACACAGTACACTCTCAACGAGTTAGGTGTCCTTCCATTTTCTATACTCTATCCTTCGGGCCCACCATCTTCCTCCACGTGTCCACATCATGTCAGATCATGAGTTCTGGGTCCCAAATCCATACATACACATAATCCAAACCCCACCTGACTTGTCTGAGATTTTTTCATATATAATAACAGAAAACAGTAATAAATATATTCTTGTAAATATTTTACAATATAAAAACTTACCATATATATATATATATACATTCACATGACATCATAGTTCATAAATTATCAAAAAAGCCCGAGAAGAGACATGATCACATGACAACCAACACCTAGCAGGCATGTTACATATGTACATATACATATAATTTTCAAAAAATAGCAGCCGGGAAATGAAGAATAATCAGATTAGGTTACTCGAGTAAAAGAAAGAATTTCTTTTCAATTCAGGTTTCTAACAGAAGAACAATGCTTCTTCAAGCTCAAGTAAACAAAGATTACAACAATATGACCCACGGCAACCATTACCAAACTTACCAACCAAAACCTGCAACTCACTTCTTTGCTTATTACCAAATCTACATACAAAATGGACCTCAATCTATCTATAGATAGATATATATTTTATATATATACCAAATGGGTCCGGCGGCTCCACGATGATTCCTTGATGAGTTTGCTCCCCTTTTTCTAGTTTGCTGAAAAAAATCAGAATTCTTCATTTAAATGTGAAGTGGAGGTTTTACCAATTTGCTGGATTCTACCAAGGTCGGTTCAAGGCTTATCAACCCATTCATTATCTGCAGCAATTCTCCCAGAGCCACGGCCACCCATCTTTCCAAAGGAACCAACTGCTGATAACCCTTTGAAACTGCTGCTTCCCTCGCTGAAGTTTCGGGATTTCCTTGACTTCCTTGCTTTTGAAGAAGTATTATCAATGTCATGATCAGGATCATCGTAGTTCTTGATTTTGGCAACCACCAGCCGGGCAATAGTGCTCCGGCAAAACGGGCATACAGGAGGGTTCACACATGATGTTGTTGGATTAGGCTTGTTGTGGCAGCAGAGGGCTAGAGTGCATTGTGCACACATCTGGTGGCCACAGTCTTGAACTTCAATTGTACATACCTGCTCAAAGCATATGCAGCATAGCTCTGTGTCGCTGGCCTGCATTATATGATCCAGCAGCATATTTATCAGCAAATTGTCCATAACAATCTGAGAAGTTGCAAAACTTTGCATGTGGAATGATTAAACTTTTCTGGAAAAAAAATTCCCTTTGACCCATAGAGGAAAGAGTTATTAACAATCTCCTATTTTTGGTTCATAAGTATTGATACCTAGAGCACAACTGAAATTACCATTCAAGGATGTAGGATCGTGTTTAAGTTTCGTGGTTCTGATCAGGTCGAAGAAAGAAAGTGTGTCAAGCAAAGATAAGATAATAAATTGGTAATTAGGGTTCTTCTATTAGCCATCAAGAAAGAGTCACATTCCATGTCTTGACAGAAGACTCTTCAAAAAATATCATAAGTTGAATATTCAAATCCGCTTGGATTATAAAATTCTTTTAGGAGCCAAAAGAGTAAAAAAGTTGAGCAAAAGCAGCAATCTTAAAAGTTGAAGTTGACAATTGGACTCAGTTTTTTGGAACAGCCAACCATGTTCCTTGTCCTGACAAGGAAAATCAAGAATTTCCAGGAATTAAAAAAAGCAGGCCGTTCAATAAATAATCCATATTCGATCCACATATATTTTCTTTTTTGAAAATTAACATACATCTATATAACATATATAGATATTTTGAGTGAAGGATGACATATTACCTCAGAAATACTGTCATCTATTCCAGTCTCAGAATATGAAGGAGATGGATGTAAGTAAGCAGTTCCCTTAAAGATATTCTTCTCCCTCTCCCTGTTTGCCTCCATTAAGGCTTGTTCTAAAAGTGCTTTTGCCTCTTCATTAAGTTCACTTATGAACTTCAGAGGCGATGGCCAGACAAGAGGCTCAGCAGATGAAGGATTTAACAAAGCCGCACATGCTCCATGCTTGTGCTTTAGAGCAACCACATATGGTATTCTCCTGCGTGGAGATGGCAACATAACAAATGTTAAATTCTTACGAGAAAACTCAAATGAAACAATAAACAGGTTACTTCTGATCTTATTATTAAGAAAAGATAATTGACAGCAGTAAATTAGGGAAAGTTCACTATCCTAATCCAATTTGCGCTTCTTCATCTCCCGTCAAATAAACTAGAACAGCTTATTAATTATTTCCACTTTTTTAACAAGAGCCGAAACAGAAAACCTCATCACAGGCTATATAATGCATATCCTAGTACGGAAATTAATAAAAGAATCTACATATCCTAGTACGGAAACTAATAAAAGAACCCAGATCAGATCATACCCAGATGCATCTCTTTGAAGTCGATCTGCCCCCCAGGCTAGCAATTTACGGATGCAATCAAGAGAACCTCCTCTAGCTGCCAAATGAAGCGGAGTGCTTCCTGGAGAACTGTAAACACAGAATAGTCAATTACCAATGTCTCCATGAATCCCAAACAATTGAATTGTGAGTCAATGAAGTAGATTAAACAAATGTCAGAAGATTCATTACCCATATCCTCCAGTAGAGGCACAAACAAGGGCGCCATTGTCCAGCAAGATATGTACACATTCAGGCCGTCTTTGACGGGCTGCTAGGTGTAACGGGGTCGCTCCCTTTCCATCTCTAATGTTTACAAATCGTGCATATCCCCTAAAATCCAATCCCAGGGCACCGTATTACGATCAAGTTTTATAAAGACCAAATTACTTTGAACAGAAAATAACATACAAGCAAACTAAATTCTGATTGAGAGATGAGAAGACTCACCAAGAAACAGCAACAGGGCTAGACTGAGCCACAAGCAGAATGGTTTGGAGGCAATCAGAATGACCATAATAAGCAGCATAATGCAAGCAGGTTCTTCCATTAAGGGAATCAAACATCAATATCTAATAAAATTTTTAAAATTCTCATCAAAATCTCAAATAGAAAACAAAATATGAAGCAAAATTAACGGGAATTTGAACGTACATTAGCTCCAGCTTCAATGAGCTTTATGACACAAGAGATTCTTCCATGCATTGCAGCCAACATAAGTGGAGTCTAATGCATTGAAATGGAGAAATCAAAACCACAAACCACAGAAGTCAAGAACGAAAAAGAAGTGAATCACTAAAAGATCAAACAAGTAAAAATAATTCACCTCCAAAAAAACATCAAAGACAAAAACGGCGTAATACCTGCTTGTGACGATTCAACACATCTGGATTCACAGATCGTTCCAGGAGCATAGACAAAATCTGCAAATCATCATCGTAAGACAGAAAATCTATGAAGAATGTTTACCCCCGCAAAAACATAATTAAAAACCTCACCTAAAAATCCAGAACCGAATGATCATCCAATAAAACATAAATCAAATTCCGACAACTGAAGCCCAGTAGCCAAAACCGTTTAACAGTAAGCCGAAAACACGAGATTTCCTTAAGAAGAAACAGAAAACAAACCTCGATCTGGCCATTAGCAGCCGCAATATGAAGAACAGACTGACGATCATACATAGTCGTCTCGTCCAAGAGACTCGGGTCTCTATCCAACATATCCCGCACGTTTTCAAACTCCCCACGCTGCACAGCAGTGAACAGTCCGTTCTCGTGAGTCGCCGCACAACTCAGCCCCTGCCCCATCTTCCCCCCTCTATATACACACGCAGAACGCTTCTCACTCCCTCTCTGTATATGTATCTACGAGGATGCGCACTTCGCCACCGGCCGCCGGCGAGGCACTCCACCTCTAACCTACGCCACCTTCACCAGAGGTGGTGGCCTCTCCTTTCCCCCTCAAATGAGAAAAGAAGTTCACATTTATGCACGCACCTCTTCTTCTACCCCTCGCTTTTCAGTGGTTAAATAACTTTAAATCATTGATTTTAAAAAGAAAAATAAGAAAAGTCCAGAGAGAGAACGAGTATTGGAGTTTGGAGCTGCCTGGATAAAGAACCGGGCAGTTGCCCGTGGCAGTGAAAGGGCAGTTACTGTGACCGAATCCGGGCAGCAATCAGATATTTCTCGGGTAAGTTTATTTAGATTCCGAGAACTATACTGTGGCCCCCATAAAAAAATTTCTCCGATTGTTCAGAGGAGAGATCTGGACCGTCAGAAATTTTACTCTCGGATTGTTCCTGGCCGTTAGATGTTGAAGGGGTAAAAATGGCAATGCGGAGAGGTAAATGGAAGTTAAATAATTGTAGTAGCCAATAGGAGTGGAGCAGGGAATATTCTTTTCCGTAATTGCCCATGTGTCCCGTTTTGAGTTTTGACTCTTTTTTTATTTTTAATTTGTTGGGGTCAGTGGTCAGTGCCTCCTTATCTTTTACCGAGAAATTGACAGTGTCTCTGCGAGCAAGACTGCGTCGTTTTCCGACAATTGGGAAGATGAAATTACGAAAGTAGCCCTCCGCTGATCACTCCACGGCGCATGCGATTGGATAGAAAATTAAAATCATTACAATTTCCTTTTACATTCCAGTTAATTAAATATAAATATTAAATGCATTTTTAAGGCATAAATATTGTATACTTTTAATTAATTTTTCATATGTTTCTCTGAGAAAAAAAAAAAAAAAAAGTAATTTATATTTTTAGGGTAATTTTATGTGTGGTCAAAATATTAATAATTCTTTTTTTTTTAACTAAGATCTAAAGGAATTTTTATAATTTACCAAAAATTAAATATCTTTGTAAAGATATAAAATGCATTTTGATAAAAAAAAATTAAAAAAAAGGGTTTCAAAAGTGCTTTCGAATTTTAAAATAATTAGGTGAATTTGCAATTTTTTTTTTATTTTCCACATGAATTTGTTCTTCATCCACATGCTTCACAATAACCTTTTTTTTTTTTTTAGCACAAATCAATTAGTGAAAATTATATAAGTACAACAAAATCATTTCAAGATATTAAAAAATAAAAAAAATAAATATACTGTATGCTATTTATAATTATTTATACTATATTGTATATAAAAAATGTACATTATTTATTAAGAAAGATTGGGGAAATCGAAATTCATTTTTTAATTGAAGTTTGGCACATCTTACTAACCAAACAGTCACGATTAAGAGACAAGATGTCGGTGCTAATTGTTATAATTATACATATATATGTATATATACTACAATTAACTTAATTATATTTAATTAATTATAAATATTTAATAACGTCATATATATTTTAACATTTGTTTTAATTGTTTTAGCACGATAATAGTAATATCATGAAATAATTAGCAATCGTGGGGCCCCGGATTGAAGCATGTATCATCGTAATACATACATATATATATATTCACATTGATGCAGTTGTATGTATGTGTATATGATTATGTATGTATGTATGTATGTATATGTATGATAGTACTTGTACGCGGTTAATTATCAACAAAGATCATGACCAAAATGATTATCATAATGGAGATTGATCTTGTCGATCTTTATGGTGATCGCATGATTAATGGATGTCTCGTGATAATTAATTAATTAATTAAGATTTACTAATTAGCGATTAGCAAGTAATGAATACAAATCAAAGCTTTGTTTAGTCATGGAAGGTAAATCGCACCATCAGCTTTATTACAAAAATTGACTAATCTCCTTCACAGATTGATATTTAGCCATAATTAGTTTTTCTTCCATTTTCCTTCTTTTTTTTTTAATTTTTTATTTAAATTTAACATTTATTGGAAACTTCTATATGACGTTTAGATAAAAAAATATTTATAATAATTTATAAAATTCATAAAAGAATAGTCATTATATTTTATAATATAATTTTATATAAATATAATATAACGATTTAAAATATTTTATTTACATCCTGACCAATATTCTTTAAAAATTATTAGTAAAATCAAACACGACAATAAAATCAAATATATTCTTCAATTTTATATTTTTATTTTATAAGAATTGAATGCTCCCATAGACAATTCAAACAAATAATATATAATTTTACATATGTAACAAATATAATAATTAATTTATAATAATTTGTAAATTTTTTTGGACAGTCCTTTCCAATTGAATATAATTTTATTTCATAATCTAATAAGTAAGATTTTTTTTTTAATTTATAAAATCAACTTATGATACGAACACAGAATGATAATTTTATGTACTAATTAAAAACATGATGGCTAATTTGCAAATAAAGCAGGAGAGTTGAAAAAATCAAACATTTAAGAATTTAATTTACCATTTGGCAGATTGGAATCTTTTGGCTTCCCAAATAAACGTACATGCTTAAAAAAGGAGTCGCATTTTAGACCATTGAATTGAATTCAAGCCTACGATTATAATTACATATAAACTATATTCAATAGTCAATAAAGTAACAACTAACGGTGCAACACAAATGTAGAAATGGAATATTGTGTGTATAATAGTTATATCCACAATAAGCATTTAATATATATTAATTTAAATTTGAACTATTTTTTCTTTAAATGTAAACTAATTTTAAAAAATATCGTTACAATATTATTTTTAATTAATAATTACTCACTGTAATATATAAATATTTTATAATAATTTATAAGTCTAATCTAATAATTACCCAGTGTAAGCATCATATATTTTTATAATTAATTACTAATTAATATATATTAATCTTAATTTTAATTTTTGCTGTAACTAATAAAATAATATACGATGTTTTGGTAGAGATGGAGCTCATTTTTTCAATAGATTTTAATTATTAATAACCATAAAAAGTTGATTAATTTTTTGAATATTATAAAATGAATTTTTCTTTTTCTTTTTTTTCTTTACAGAAAGTAAATAAAAATAAAAATTTCAATTGAACATGTGATGCATTTGATTAATCAACATTTCATTTGTATATTGTAGATAACTAAGAATTTAATTTCATTTACTTCACAATATCTTGCAGTCTAAATATCAATTTTGCTGACCCACGTGTCAAAAGAATAAGTCTTTTAGGATATATATATATATATATATATATATATTAAAAGTCTGTCCTGACTTAACACGAGTCTTCAACTATATATATATATATTTAGTGGTAGTGATTTTTGACTAGGTTGGTTAACGGCAGCTATTGAGAAAATCAACAGGTGATGTGTGCGTGTGTGTGTATATATATATATATATATATATATTCAACTTGCAACCATTTAATTAATGAACATTACATTTGTTGCGTGTGATTTACTCGAGGAAGAGAAGTGCTATATTTTTATTCACAAAAAATATATTTTTTAAGAAAATATCTTACCCTCGTTGTTTGTAATAATACATTATAAAATTATATACATATATATATATGCATAGTAGTGTTATATATCTATTAGGCATGTTTTATATGGCAGTACCTTAATAAAAAAATTTGTATACACATCTTTTAAAAAAGTCCAAATAAATCATACATTTAAATTAATTTATATTTTGACATCCCTTCTCTTGATATAATTTGGGTAAAAATGTTTCACTAAAAAACATAATGTTTATTGTACAAGTTTTTTATGAAATTAAATTTCTCTATACATAATTAAAAAAAATGTGGGATGCACTTTATGTGGGAATAACATTATATGAAATTGAGTATCATAAGTCCATAGAAAACGTAATAAACGATTTAAAATATGCGCAACTCACATGTATCGAGCTGTATATAGGTGTAATAATATTAAAGATAAATAAATATTGAAACAGATAAAATGACATTAAATCATAGTAGAGAACATATTAAAATATATTGTATTTGAATTACATAATATATTATATGCTTTATGTTTAGAATTTTAGAGTGATTTCAGCATCTAATATTTTATAAAACTTAATGCAATTTTAAAATTCTTATACTATCTTAATTCCTTAAAATAGTTGTATGTTCTCGTAATAATTCTAAAATCATATACTCATCTCATAACGTTAATAATATCGGAACTTAAAATTATATATTAAGTATCGTCGCTGACTCTAAACTCTATCATTATCTTAATACATGATGTTGTTCTAAAATTCTACACTGACTACAATATTTAGTCTAAGTCTTATGACCAAAAGTTGTGTTGAAATTTTAGTATTATATTTTAATTCTTATATTTTTTATATTAAACTCATTACTTTTATCTTATTTTTTTTGTACCAAATAAAAAATATTAAATTTATTTATAAAAAACACATATGTTATCATAAAATCTATCTATCTATTAATATACTATAGTATTAATTGACAATATAACTAAAAATTTATATCGAGTCCAATTAAGTTATAAGATAAAATATGCACGTAATAAATTACATTATACATAAGTGATCGTTAAATCCACTATTAATGTCTAAAAATAACAATTGAGCGATAAATATGTTTAAGTTTTCTTATACTCTTACAATTGAGTTTTTCTTAAATCATATAAACTAAAATTTTTGTACTTTTTTCGAACATATTAATTCTTTATATTATTATTTTTTATTACTTCACAATTTAAAACCTTTAAAAGGTTACGTGACAAATGCTTAACCATTATTTATAAAATGACCTTAATGTATATTTTATTATTTCGTTATAATTTTTTTTTTTTTTCGAGATATAGTTAAAATCATTAAGAATACTAACCTCTAATAAAAATTTGTCTTTAACTATAATCAATATAAAAGGACAAAACAATTCATACACTAACACAAAGTTTTGTGAAATTGTAATTCGATTTTGAGAGGAAGCTATGAACAACCTAATTAATTACTATGGTTTATATATATGTGGGTGTATATACACACCCATGACCAAGTATTGCACTTGTTCTATTCATAGGATCATGCACTTCAAAATATAATTGTTAATTAATTTAATAACGAAGAGTAGTTGATCATATCTTATCGGGAAAGATGGACAAATAATAAATCTTTCTATTTATGCATACTTAGACATACGTAAAGCAATTAAAAACTAATTAAATTAATTAATTTAAAGAAATTAAATTAATCACTTACAGGTTCCGGAAGGCTTCATTATAAAAAGGGTGATTGATGTTTCAGTTTTTTTTTTTCTTTAAAAAAAAATTGATTTCTCACCTTTCAATTGTTGTAAATAAATAATTGATTTTTATTTTTTTAATTTAATAATTTAATTAATTTATCTATTAAAATAAATTACATTTAGACATCTTATTATATCGTATAACAACCATATCATCAAAGATTGATTATATATGATATATCTAAGATTTTATCTAAATATCCCATTTAATTTTTTTTTTAAAAAAAATTATATATATATATATATAAATTGCAATAATTGAAAATTATACACCAAAACAAATAAAGAAAATATGATATTTGCAATTGAACAAACTTCTGAAAGTGATTTTTATTTTCCCATTTCAAAAAGCAAAAATAAGTTCGTGTTTGTTAGAACTAATCAATCTAATCATAAACCTCCATTAATGTAGTTGACTTTTTTTTTTTTTTTTGGAACGATCCATTTGACCTTTCGAATTGTGAAATTAGCTACGTATTATGCAGGGTCCACTTAATAAACTATATGATGTTGTAATTAATATAAATTAGAATTTTAACTCCTTAGTCCTTATGATTTAATAACCAGAAAAGAAATTCGAAGGTGGATGAGTTTTCTCAGAGAGAAAAAGTATGGATGATCAAGTAGTTTCTTCAAGCAACAGTTTTAATTTCCCATTACAAGAAGAAAACTCATGAAGAGTGTGGGATCAACAGTTAGTAATTACGTTTCTAAACTAAAATATCTTCTTTGTGCGCATTAGATATACACATACACACACATTCATACATATATATATATGTGTGTGTATGTAACCAATAGAAAATCGATGGAAATTAGGTTTATAAACAAGTAGCACAAATTGAAAAGCAAAAGTTGTTGTAACTTGTAGGCTTATGGTATAAGTTCCAAAACTTTAGATTCTACCCCAATTAAGCACATAGATATGTATACACACACACGCGCACGCACACTTTCACTGATTTAGTATATACTTATAGAGATTTTGTAACGTCCCGTCTTTTTTTAAGGGCATAGTATAAGATAATTCTGCGACCGCACACGAAAATATCATTTCAAATCCATCATAAACATAAAAATTTTACCGCGAATCTATTACTTAAAATCATAGTTAATTAATAAAAGTTAAGCATTTCGAATTAAAAGATAAAAAAAACCAAAATTTACTAAACATTTATAATTGTTAAGAGAATTTAATTATAGTTTGTAATGAGAACTTTAATTTCATACCTAACGATGAAGACGTAATATATTATTTATACTTTAAAAAATACTTATGTAGAAAGGGTGTGTTCATTTTTTATTTAAATAAAAAGTCAAGTACAAAAGGAAAAAGCACTTTTTTTTTTTTAATCTATTACAAGTATTGTATACATTGTTAATTTTAAGAATATATCAAGAGAGAAATAAATAAATGTGTTAGAGACAAAAATAAAATAAAAAAAAAACTAAAAAATTAAGATATAGTATTTATTTTAAGAACCTATAAACTTTACCAAATACAAAAATTAGAGCATAGTCCTTAAAAAATATTTATTAACAATAAATAAAAAAATTCAAACACCCTCTTATTAAATTAATCTAATGTTAAATCAACCTCTTACATTTAAGGGGTGGGTGTATTTATAAGCCCAATTGGGGCTTTAGAAGCCTTTTAAAACATTGTTTTCTTATATATTCTCATATATATATATATATATATATTCATGTGGGCTCGAAGTGGGTTGGACTTTTTGGCCGGGTTATCGGGTGGGTTGAAATTAATGTTAAACGAGCAATAATTAGGCAGCTGTCACGTAATTTTTTGTTGGTGTTAATCCAAAACTTACCAAATTGAAAGCAAATTAAAATGATAAGTACTTTAGTATTAAGAGTACAAATAAAGGTGTTACAGAATTAAACTAAAAAATAAAAATAAAAATAAAAAGCAATTGTCAGTGAAGAAATTACAATTTAACTAAAGTAATTCAACGAATGGCAGAAGAAGCTTTCAGAAGAGTAAAATCCTTCATTATTGTGTTATATATATATATATTATTAAAATCAGTACGACAGGATAAGAGAATGGTCATGAAACTCCCAGAATTCACTTTTTTTTTCTCTTGCTGACTCTTTATTCCTTCACAATCATTCACTTTCTCTATTTACAAGTTACAACTAAGCAACCAGAACCATCCTTCCATTGCTATATATAGAGGTTAAACATCACTCAACTTCATCATCCAGTCCATAACGAAAACCACATTGTTCAAGAATTCCTAAAACAGCTTGCAAGCCTCTGCATTCAATTCTTGAAACATGTCTCTTATTCCGAGCTTCTTTGGCCAGAGAACCAATTTGTTCGATCCATTGTCATTAGAAGCCTGGGATCCTTTCGATAGTTTTTTCACCTCCGCACTAGCCAATGTGCCTGCATCAGCCCGGGAAACCTCTGCATTTGCCAATGTTAGGATTGACTGGAAGGAGACTCCAGAAGCTCACGTCTTCAAAGCTGATCTTCCCGGACTAAAGAAGGAAGAAGTGAAAGTGGAGGTTGAAGAAGGTCGGATTCTGCAGATCAGTGGTGAGAGGAGCAAGGAGAAGGAGGAGAAGAATGACAAATGGCATCGGATTGAGAGGAACAAAGGCACATTCCTGAGGAGGTTCAGGTTGCCAGAGAACGCAAAGGTTGATCAGGTGAAAGCGAGTATGGAGAATGGAGTGCTTACCGTGACTGTTCCTAAGGAGGAGGTGAAGAAACCTGAAGTTAAGGCCATTGAGATATCTGGGTAAAGCTGATAATGGGATTCCCAGAGTAGTACTGCCGTGGCATGAGTCTGAATTTGAATAAAACAAAACTTTATGAGAGTTATGTTGTGTGTTTGATGTGTGTGAAAATGGAAGTCTTGTATTCTGCTTTCCCTTCAATGAAGCTTAAAAGACTTTGAATACATGTTTTCTTGAATATATATGTATACATATTAACAATTAAGAGTGTGTGTGTGTGTGTGTGTGTTATCTCTGAAGTTCATTTGCGAAGATAATTTCTGGAAAAGATTTGCAGACTTCCTAAAATTAACTTGCAGAACTTCAGACTAGACGTTTCATCATCAAGAAACACTTTGTTTATTCTCTATCTTCAAATGCAGATTCTACTAGAGAGCTAAACCAGACTGCTTTTTATCATTTCAAGTCCAGACTCAGATTCTTCAGACCTCAAGGGCTTCACAGAACAAATTGTTAACCAAATACTAGAGCCAATAAAGTTTATTGCAATCACAAATTCAATGATAATTAATAAAAAAAAAAAAAAAGGAAAATCACAACAATTTCATCTTCTGTGATTTGGTCTTATTATGTCTCAAACCTCTTTGATTTTTCTGTCATAATTCAGTAATTCTTTTTGAACTCTAAAATTATTAGTTTCTCAAGTCAATCTTATCATTTTTTTTCACTAATTTTGGTTTTGTAGCCTTGAATTTCAATCTTTGTTTCTAGGAATCTATACAAATGCAGTTATTGCCTAAAAAATTAATAGTTTTACATAAAATTAGGACCATAGAATTCTGAACCATCACAAAAAAACATAAAAACACAAACTTCAAACTGTAATAAAGATCAGAAGAGGGAGTAAACTGTGCTTTGCCCCCACCCCCAAAAAAAAAGTACAAGCATTAGCAATTTCAATCTATCAACCATTCCCTGATTGCCAGTAGATATATAGAACTCATCAGCTTCGTTAAGAAGAGATTAATTCAGTATGCTATTTCAATTTGACACATCACCTCAAAAGGGAATGATTCCGTATCCCATTTTCTACGTGGATAAGAAGCTCTTACACGGGCTTAGTAATACCCTTGAGTTCAAGTTCCAAATTCTGGCTTCTCCAAATCTCCATCTCTTGCACGGCTACCTTGAAGATATGGATCCTATAAAACTCCTTCAAATTTTGTAGAATTCCCTTATCATATGGGTTTCTGAACTGTACGGTAGTAAAGCTCTCTCCTGCTAAGAGAAAAACATTCAATTAAAATTAATGCCAGGTAAGTGCAGTCGCCTAATTACAAAATACAGCTTTACCTCTGCATTTTGGATTTGTTATAATTCAAATCCTCCTATTTAATTTTCCTTATTCAAGTCCACAGGCATCAAAATGGCAAAACATGGGAGTTCAAATTTAACCAAATCAAAATAAGAGAAACTAAAAAATTATAAGATAGTAGCCAAAAAAACTAATTATTTTATGTAAAATGACAAAAAGTCAAACCACAAAGTACTAAACAATTACAGAAAAAAAATACAAAATTGAATTGTATAAAGTCAAACCATAGAGATTAAAAGTGTAATTTTCCTTCGAAATATTTAAGATGCTAAGGAAATATTTTTACCTGATTGAGACTGAGTTATCATCTGGAACTCTGGATACTTCTTCCAGTTTATCTGAAATTACATCATTTAGAATTACAACACTGCAATCGAACATATTTCAGAAAATTTGGCTTTTTTTTTTAATGACTGCAGATTAGTTGGTAAGGGGGTTAGTTTAAACAGAGATTCGGATATTACAATTACTGAAAACACCACATTTGTTTAACTTCATGCATATCTTGTAGCCTTTTTCTTCTCATTGCGGACTTACCCATTCATCTGTTCTGATGTTGAAGCACACACAATATACATGCCACATGAGAAATCCCACCTACATGAATAAACGATATAACCAATCATTTTTTGTAGCATTTTTCATTTGCTCCCACATACATCTTTGGAGAAAGAGCAAGAATTATGTAAGCAAGATGATATGAACCTGCCATAGCACTTGAAGAAGGGAGAATAGCATTGTGCTCACTGCCAGAACTTGAGGCGGGTTATTCTACAGCAAGAACAAAAGAAAGGCAGAGAATTGAAGAGGTGGTGATTATTTGATGCTGACAAGTAATTTAGAAAAAGTAATAACCCCGTACTGTAGGCTACCCCTAGAGGGTAAATACATACCTTTGGCATATTTCTGCCTACAAATCCAGATTTTCTAACAACTGAAAGGCATAGAAAAAGTACTCAAATAAATATATATTAAAAAAGAAAAGAAACTTCTAAAATACAGGAAACTGGAAACATCTCAAAAACACATCAAATAAACAATCAGAAAATATGAAAAGGATCCCTCAAAGAAAGTGCATTCAGTTGCAACTAAGTTCAATCTGCAGATGCTCAACATGTATGCAAGACTAAGCAAGTGTTGGCAACTGAGGCTGACACCACTATTCAGTCCAAACAAAGACAGACATAATTAAATTAAAGTGGGATAACATGATATGGCAATTAATATAATAACTGAACATCAGAGAAGAGTTCTATTTCTTCTTTTGACAAGGTTTTTCACAATTCCCCGGATGTATAGGTTATAAAGGACACTTCATCTTAACGTTTTTCTTCACAGATTGAAATATGAAGTCCTACCGTGATTCAATAATACTTAGTAGGCCGAGCCTAAGCTTACACTGAGATGAGAAAACCAGATAAGAAGCTTCAGCAATGATGAATCCAACTATGAGAACCATGAATAAAGCATAATTATTTTGGCCTGCAAAATAATTCGTCAAACATCATTAGACATATGACAAGGCTAAACTGCAGCGAATGACCACCCAATTAATATTAATTGATAATACCTATGCAGTTTCCAAAAGCCGGGCAATGATGGTCAAAGCCCTTTATATATGCTTTACAGTTCTTACAATATCTTACTCTCCTTTGTGAAAGAGAATTCTGAAAGGAAAGCATACAGAAGACCAATTACCAAACAAACAAACGATATAGCATAAAGCCCACTAAAAATACACGAAGCGGAAAAGAGGTGGAACAGTGGAAGTGATTGCAGAATCTAATAATCATGAAACTCATCCAAGTAGAATTAACATATTTCAAATGGATTTTAAAAAAAATAAGACCACAGAAGCATATCTGGAAATAATCAAGGCTAAAACTAGCTAGGCTCATTATGAGGGGAAAAAACATGAAAGAAACAAGTGACAACCTCATCATTAAACTGAACTTTGAAACCTGAACTTTCAGTTAGTTCATCTGAACCAGTAGAACTATAAGCCACAAAACCCGGATCACTTGATAAGATACTGTATCAAACCATTTTTGTAAGTATTGCCACTTTCATTTATGCAGCCAACTAAGAAGTTAAAACCATGATAAGCCAACATGAAGATTAGGAGATAGCAGGGAGAAAAACCTGCATAATCCAGTAACGATCATGATAATTTCCCCATTAAAGATAATATCTGCTAAGCGTGAGACGGCTGCAAAACAGCAAAAGAAGCGATTATAGCTCTCAAGCTTCCAGGAAAGCCAAAGATTAATTAAGACTAGCTAATTGCTTTAACATAGACAAAAAATTCACGTTGATATTTTTACATTCGTGTGATATGCTAAAGTATACTCAGTTCTTAACTTCGCACAGTGATCTTAAACTTTTGCACGCTACATTTCGCATCTTAGTCTAAGAATGCTAATACAAGAATTAAACAGCGAGTGTCAACCAAAGGAGCTTAACCTGCTAGACTATGATCAGAATTATGATTAGTTGATCCTTACAACAGTATACCATAAACTGCAGAATTTGTCAACACCATCCGCCGTCTAATCAATAATGAATCTTAAAATATACAAATCTCCTGAAGATGTTATGAAACCCTAAAAACTAGTTCTCGTTTATTCTCCAAAAACGTTCAGTCCTTCCAACAACTACATTTGCAGAAAACACCATATCGTCAAAGTCACCAAACCGTTCCTTCAACAATTATATATAAGTTATCAACAAAATCTATATATAAGCACCTTTTCGAACAACAGCAATGTAAACACCCCAAACGAAGAGGATGTTGAAGAAGACGAAAGCAGGAGCGGAGGCACGGAGTCCAGTGACCCGCCTGCAAACTCTCCCGAACCCCACGGCCAGAACTTGTAGCAGAGCTGCAAAACAAGATCCGTTTCAGAGCAAAAAAATCAATCAATTATGCAATAGAGACGGCGAGGGTGGCCAGCCGCGAGAACCTGATAGTGACAGCTGGAGAAGAATAGGAGAGGCGGAGAAGAAGAGAGGAACAAGAGAGAGTGCAGATTGAGTGAGCAATACAAAGGTGCAAGAGACTATGCAGCGACTGATTGATTCAGAAGAAGGTGAAAACTTTCTCTGATCATTTGATTCAAGCATTTCCTTTGCCGAGTTTGATTGAAGTTGGGAGTTTTCTCTTCATCATTTTGACTTCTGTCGTCAAGACTAAATTTTAGTTGGTTAATTAATATATATTATTTATTAACATATTTTTATTTGAACAACAGTTTATATGATTGAATTTTTAATTAAATCATTAATTTATTTTAAATTATTATATATAATAATAAATAATATATAAAAAATTATTAATTAATATATTTATATTCATATTTAAATAAATAATAATTTATAAAAATAAAAATATAATTAATTTTATTATATAAATGTATAAAAAATAATAATAATCTATTAATATTACCGATTTAATAATTTTAAAATTTATTTTAAATTTATCGGTTATATATCATTTAATATTATATATTAAAATTTTTAATTATGTGTAAAATATGTGAAATTATTAGTTATCACTTAATTTTCTTGTTTTTTAAATTTTTTTTTACACATAATTTTTTTATTCTATTCATTTATATCATACCCTAAAAACTTTAAAGAAGTTTTAATTTCTAATAAAATTTTTAAATGTAAAACATACACTTATACTACAATTCTTGTTTTTTAAATTTTTTTTTACACATAATTTTTTTACTCTATTCATTTATATCATACCCTAAAAACTTTAAAGAAGTTTTAATTTCTAATAAAATTTTTAAATGTAAAACATACACTTATACTACAATTCTCACTATAATTATAATATTATTATATGTTTAATTTTTCATTTATTATTATTAATTTAAAAGAAGTTTAAACTTTTTCGTAATAGAATTTAGGAATAATTAATAAAATTAAACGTTTGAAAAATATATTTAAATTTAATAAATAAAAAATATAAGATATAAATATATTAATAACTAGGTAAATATAATTTTAGTTTTTATTTCAGTTTCTGGAAGAGCCCGATAATGGAATCTAGGCCCATCGAACCGTCCTTAATTACGAAATAGTGGGCTCGGCATTATTCTTTTGAATGCTTAAGAGGCTAATCACAATTTACTACTTATGGTTTGAGATGCTTTGATTTTAAATCTTGTAATGTTTAATTTTATAACTCACTATTTCGTAATTCAATTTTTTTGTAAAATTAATTAATTAATTAACTTTCTAACGATGTTTAATTATCTTTTAGTTCTTTTAAGTTTATAATATAATGAATTTGACTTAGTATTGAATCACAAGATATTATATTAATCTCTCCAAATAATTTTATTCCATACTTTCCTAAACTTAATTTGATCAAAACATTCGTACCCAAAAAAAATTGGTCAAACATATGTATAATAATACATAGTTGGAAAATATCATAGTATAAATGGTATTATTCGTACTTCATTTTATTATTAAAATAACAAATACTTTTTTCCCAATTTAAACACCAATTAAATAAATTTTGAAAATTTAAAGACTAATTAAACAAAATTTGACCTCGGATCTTAGCAACACAAATTTGAAATAATCATTTTTCCCATGACACCCTATTTGACATAATATTGAAAATAAATTAATTTCTATAAAGTTCCAACCATATATATATAAATATATTATAGATAGACATGTGACTATGTACATCTCCCTTTGCATGCATATATAAAGCTTACAAATGCATGTATATATACTATACCTAGATTGAATTAGTAAAGGTTCATTTTTTTTTTAACACTTGATTTTAAGAAATATTATTGAATTAGTTATTTTCAAATTGTTTGAATTAATTGCATGCATATGCTCCACACCGCTTGTTTTATTTATGATTTTCTCCCCGTTAAATAATCAATTTGTATTTTTGACACGTGCAAAACTTTTTGTGTACTTTATTGTAAAAAAGTTATATTCTTTAATATATCATAATTGTATAAATAGTTTAAATTTATAAAACAATAAACACATGCTCTATATGTAAAATTATCATTTACTTAAAAATAAAATAATAAATTATTATTTATTAAATAAATGTGAGACAAATTATATAAGATTAAAGTCTACAATTTGATATAATTCAAGTTAAATAATTGAATATTTTGACAACAAAATTTTAGATTAAATAAATATAAGATTTATGTGTCCAAACACAAACATAAATAACATAACACGTTATATAAATACTATTCAAATTATTAACAAAAAAATTCAATAAATAAGGTATGAGTACGAATGTCAAGATATTGCTTAGGATCTTCGTATATATACACGATTAAATTTTAATTATTATAAATACTGTATTTAAATATCATTCGTCAAAGAAATTATATAAAAGTTGTATTGATTATATCATAATAAAATTTTTAATATATTCAAATTTAATAGTAGATTTTCATATTTCATCAACAAAAGATCTAGAAGAAAAAAAAAATAAGTCGTGAAATTAATAATAAAAAACTCAATTGACAAATAGGTGATATTAAATATTTAAAAAATAAAAATAAAAAACACTTGGAAAAGACAAATATTGTCTCTGCTGGATAACTTTTACCAACTTGTTGTCCAACTTCTAATACAAGACCTTCTTTCTTATTTGACGCCTATAAATATTATTTATTTACCTTTTCTTAAATTAAAAATTAAAACACAATAATTGATAAATAATTTTCTTATAACTTTAGTTCCCTTTTGTTCTTATAATCAAACTATTTCATAAATAAAAAAATTATATTAAAAAAATTGAATTGTCCTACTCATAATTATTTATATGTTAAAATATGTAAAAAAGTTTTATAGTACATTAATATATGTACCTAAATTAAATTATATAATTTTTTAAGAAACATTGACATAAAAATAGACATATCAAACAAGTCATCTCGCTCAAAAAAATTTAAATTGCAAACCAGACAAATTGGATAAGTATACAAATATATCTTCACGTGTGCCACAGTACCACGTCCAATCAAATCCCAGATAATATTACTGTACACAACCCTGGCCTCACCGTTGCGTGACGCAATCATTTCCCGCGGACATAAAGGAAAGCTAGCAGTCTAACTGGGGAGAGCAGTTGCGCTAAGCACCAAACTTTGTTAAGAAGGGAGTTTATCATAGCTGTCGTTAACCACGGCGTCACATGCAACTGCACTGTATCACCACCACCATTGCCACTATCCAGGTGGACCCCACTTTCAAATCGGGACCCACGCAGGTTTTCCCGAAAACATAAAACAAAAAAAACAAAAACAACAAAAAAAACAATAATACTATAGTGCTCTAGGGTATTAAATAGTATCATGGGTATCTTAAACGGACGGCTCTGATTTCTTTCTCCCAAACCCCGGTGTCCGCGAATTGGACGCACCATCATCGACTACACGTCGACCACGTGCCGCGGTTTTCTCCCTCGTCGGGACCCACTTCGTCCCCTATCAAAAAAACGGAGTGGGACCCAGCTCAAGAGCCACGGACTTTTTTGTTTTTTTTATTTTTTCTAATTTCCTTATGAAGGCTCTGAGCTGTATTTCATATGACGGCTTAATCTCGGGGAAACACTCGGCTGGCTGATATTCCAGCGGAGCCGAGCTTATGTGCGTAATTGAAACGCCGTCGTTGTCAGGTGAGTCACCGTCTATCTCCCGAAACTACCCACTACCACCCGCTCCATTCTCGTGGGCCATGTGTCATCTGACGGCTAGGAGATCTCTCGGTGTATTTGTCAGTCCACGTGTAGGGATGAGAATAACACATGGTGTGAAATAAGTACAACCAATTCACATTAATTTGTTTGACTTTTATTGTAATTTCATGCATCGGACGCACTCTATTACGTACGAGTTTGTTGTTCAATCAATCAAGGGCATAATTTTGCTGGGCCCCGCTTGATTAGGCAGTATTACACGTTGTTGGGTTTCTTAGCTGTGATCGAAGGAGCCTAACAATTATTTTGTTTAAGGAACAAGGAGAGAATAACATTTGGAGCGTTGTTATTGCTTAAGGATTTTTTAAAAATATTATTCTCAGTGATTTATTTTAGTTAGAAAAATAATTTGTTTCCTTCCACGGTTGGGAATTGGGTCATTGTATATACATACGTAAATCTTATAACATAATAGTATCTCAGATCCCCAAGTTCAAATGTATAAGTAAACAATTATTAAAATAATATAAATTAAAAATAATAAATGGGTTTCATTAAATCATCAAAATTGATGGGATCTTCCATGTCAATTTTTAGGATTATGAATTTAAAAAGAAAAAGCATTCAAAATTTTTGTACTTTAAAATTGTAAGAATCCAGAATCTTGGTCAGTTTTCAAATGTTGGGTAATTTAATTTAGTTAGTTATTAATTATACGTGACAATGTATGACAGTTACATTTCATTATATAACTCACCCGACTCAAAATCATACAGGAACAAATATTCAAAAAATAAAAAATAAAAAGTGTACATATTGTTAAAAGGAAAGAGGAAAAGGGTCGTTTTATGAACTTAATTTCCCCTAATTTTATTTCGAATTTATTAATGCAATTATTTGATTTTAACCTGCCAACTCTCACGTGCGCTGATGAAATTAATTAATTTCCTTTATGAATAATTCTAAATTTCATCAATTTAATATGTGTTTTAATATATTACTTCAATTTTATATGAAATTTTGTACACACTCAAATTTTTAAAAAAAAAAAAAAAAATGACCCATTTTTCTTGCTAAACTAAATGCAAAATGTACAGATAAAAATCATAGATATTATTATCACTAAATTTGTTGTGAACATTGTAGCAGCCCCGGAAATTCGTAATTGAATTTATATTATAAATAACAAATGCGGAAGCGAAGTCAAAATTTGAATAACATCCCTTACACGAAAACCAAAAACGTGCTCACAAAATATAAAAGATTAAACTACCTAAAGGGGAAACTTGAAAGTAAAAACTACGAATGTGACTATGGAGTCCTTAGGCGTCCCCTTCGTCGTCCTCCTGCGGAACCGGCTCGGGAACGATGTCATCTTGATCTGAAATGATTAAATAAGGAATGAGCTACATTAGCCCAGTAAAGACATCACGATATCTCACCGTCACGGAGGTAAATGTGGGTAGAAAAACACAAAAGACCAATGGAGCATGATTTACGACAAATCCTTTTATTAATAATAAAACCTTTACTATCCACTTACCTCGGTGGAATTTATAAAACAATATACGAAAGCAATAACATTATCATAATCATGGAATCATATAAACTGTAAAACATAACACTTATCACGCATTTTGTAATTCAATCATTATACAACATATCTTTTCCTCATTTACCAGCCTAGTATCCGTGGGGGTCCATAGGGGTCCCGCTACCCGTTAACCTTTAACATTCGTCATCAGATTCCAGGGCCGTCCCCATACTCCGTCCGGTATGGGCGCCAAAACCATAAACCTCAACGCCCCGTCCGGTATGAGGGTGAAACGGGCCGTCCCCATACCCCGTCCGGTATGGGCGCCAAAACACATAAGATCTCCATACCCCGTCCGATATGGGAGACCACAATCCCGGTGGGGTTCCCTACGGACCCGGTCCGTCCACCATCTCTCAGGATATCTAGTCAGGCTGAACACATTATACAATTTCCATTTACATAATCTTTCATTCTCCTTTTCCCTCAGTCAGCATTATCAATCACATACAAACAAGCAAAACGATAATTTATGTCAAACAGACAACATACAGCATCAATATCCCGGTCATTCAATCCATAATCAATAAAACAGTAAAATATGCACATGAAACTATAAAATGAAAACATCGAACCTCATGCTGCATTTAAAACTGTAAAACAGACCAAATAACAGTTAACCGACAAACACACTATACTCGGGCTCCATTAGCGACCTTAAGCAATTTCACACATTCGTTGATTCATGAAATACCGTTTTATCATTTATTGAACTTTAAAACCGTGATAGAAAATAAGGTGAAGGGTCCTTACTCGTTTCGGGGTCCGAACACGGGTTCACAGTGCGCTTGCAGGCTGTCCCTAATTTTTCCTGAATTTTCCTCGGGGAACTGAAACGCACTACTGGTACCTGCACGTGTTCCAAAAAAAATCCTAAATTAGGCCCAGGGCCCCTTTCGGCCCTAATCGCAACTCCGGCACGGCGGCTCCGCCGTGCTCCGGCGACGGCGTCGCCGCTGGCGGCGGCGATTCGCCTCGGGTTGGCTGTTTTCGGCCGAATTCGGCCACACTCGAATCGGTCCCTGCGAGAAAACAACCCTAGGGCCCTCGGGGGGCCAAAAAAATCACGGAAAAACGGAGCTTACCGGCGGCGGCGCTCTCGGGTGCGGCGTCGCCGCTGGCGGCGGCGATTCGCCTCGGGTTGGCTGTTTTCGGCCGTTTCCGGCCGAATTCGGCCACACTCGCATCGGTCCCTGCGAGAAAACAACCCTAGGGCCCTCGGGGGGCCAAAAAATTACGGAAAAACGGAGCTTACCAGCGGCGGCGCTCTCGGGTGCGGCGGCTCTCCGGCGAGCGGCAGGCGGCTAGGGTTTGTGGTCTGGTGTGGGGGTTCTATTTATAACCCCTTGCCTTTTGATCTCAGCCGTCTATTTTGTTTTAATCTGGGCCGTTCGTTTTTGATTGAATCTGGGCCGTCCGTACGTTTAAATCTGGGCCGTCCAATCGCACGTTTGATCTGGGCCGTCCGATCGCGCCCACGCGGATCGCCAACGTGGCCCTTTTTGGAACGACGTGGTTTTGCCACGTGGCAGGTCCCGGTTGGCCGGGACTGCTGACCGGGCCTGCTGACGTGGCTGCCGACGTGGCTTTTTTTTTTCTTCTCGGTCCGGGCGCTACAAACATAATGTCAAGTCAATTTTTTTGAAATTTAAAAGTTTGTAACAATTATTAATGCACATAAAAGAAAGTTGGGGTCAAACAATTACAAATAAAAATATATAGAACAGGTAGAATCTGAGTTGAATATTAAATTGAGAAATCAAATGGAAAATATAATCTATCGTTTTCAATAACCATTGAAATTTGATGCATTTTTGGATTCTACTATACAAATTAAACAGCAACATGCACGGCGCATTTCCAACCGGGACCATTTATTTTTAACTAATATCTTATTTGACCATTTCAAATAGTTTAGTTTTATAATTATTTTTAATATATCATAATACATGTTAATGTTAGTATAATAATCGAATATGGAATTATATTATCTTAAACCATTATTTTAGTTTTGGCTTTAGTTTCAGTTATAGAGAACTAACAATTTATATTTAATATAATTTTAAAATTATTGGAAAAATTAATTTAAAAATATCTCAGTACTCAAAAAATTAAATAATAAAAAAAATAAAAGCCACATTATATGCGTATGTACATTGGCCAACCATGGTTCGTGAACAACCAGCAAATGGAGCTGCTGTTTGGCGTGTGTCCCGTCTCTGCATATCCACTTTAATGGTAGACACTCACGTGGGGGGGATTTTTTCTTTTTGTTTTTAACCTAATTTAATATAAATTTTAAATATTATTAAATTAAATATTATAAATTATCATTTTAAAATAAATATAAAAATAATTTTAACTAAAATCCAAAAAAAAAAATTTAACCGAGTAGATAATTGTCTATTATTGATCTTATGTGGGAGAAGTTGGTATAGGCTTTTGGAACCCCCCCCCCCCACTATTCATGCATGCCCTAATCATTATAATTATAATAATTATAACAATTATTAGTGTTCAACATGCATTATTTTATTTA
>NW_019014612.1:1585-26038 GCF_000150535.2 Carica papaya
TTAATTAATCACTTGTGGTCAAAACCTAGAAAAGGGTATCTCAAAGATAAGAGATTTATAGTTTTGAGAATTATATATATTTGAGGTTACTATTATTATATATGAGCCATTAGTATATAAGGAAATATGTATAATTTCAAAAGAAACATTGGTCTATAAATTTTTTTCCAATCAACTATATAAAACTAAATATTCTTTCAATTTTCTTATAATTAAAAGAAAAATACTCGGATAGAACTTTAGAGGGTCAAAACTGAAGTGTTGTAATATTCAGTATTCTTTTCGGTGTAGTTTTCGATTTTAATTTTTGTATTTTGAAAGTATTTTTACAACAAAACGGGGAGAAATAAAAAAATATTTTTGACAAGACTAAAAACAAAATATGTTTTTCTTACATGATCGACTCTTTTTTAGTGTTCTCAGCGTCTGTCATGGTGTCCTATATAATTATATGTACGTGGGAAGTCTTTGAATTGAAATATAGTTTAGACTTTTAATGGAAACAAACAACTTTCCTATACCAGTTCAGTAAAACTCGAATAAAAAGTAATTATAAGTTTAACTAACTAACTCTCTAATTTGCGATAACACTTCACTTTGTCTTCTAAAGTAAGAAAACCCAGTCATAAGACTTAATTTAAATTACTATCAGTCTATTAATCAACAATCCTATAATGCTCATTACTCTATGAAAAACTCTCAACAAAAAGTAAAAGGTTTAATATAAACAAAAACTTAACCTAACTCTCTCTCTTTAAAGAAATATCTTACTCAAGAAAATTCATTCATCTCCTAGTTATGGAAGAAACACACTCATTCTCTCTTGAAAGAATCTTAGATGCCAAATCTTTTAGTAGGATCATGAAAAACAACATATGTATTGATAAGTTTTAACTCACAAATTAATCACTAATCTTATTCAATGTTCATCTTCTAAGTCAATGAATAATAATTGTTATTACGTGATGAATACCTTTAAGCTCTTCAGATCGTTCTTACTGAATTTTAACACCTATGATATAACTAATTATTTATCAAGTACATAGTAACTCAAAAAGTCACTATCGACACAGTTTTATCTTCCACATTGTCCGCTCTTTTATGCGGCATCATTCTCTCTTTCCATGCCATCCCTCGCCTATTAATATTGTAATAATGCCCCATTAGGTTCTTTGCCTTGAACTACGATATGTCGATGAGTTTTTGAAAGAGAAAGAAAAAGAAAAATGGGCGTCATGTAAATAAAGTAAAGACGTCAGAAATAACTATAGATAAGAAATAATCTAGTATTAGGTTCAGACCTTCTTCAAGTTTAATTTTTTATTTACTTTAAAAGGTTTAGTTCAGTCTAGTTCCAAACTGATAATATCACTTCTATTTAGCATAAATCTTCAACGAATCATATAATATCTGCTAAAAAAAAACATAAAAGACACAATTTAAAAGAAGTTTGAGTAACAAAAAATTAGTTCTTAACTTTTTTTTTTTCATTTAGTTTGAAGATGCACTTATAGGGACTTGATCATATAAAAGACAATAAGGAGCTTTGATATTGATAGATTTAGAGATGATAGTAAATAATAAGATTTTTAAATTTAAAAAATGATACTAGATAATGATTAGATATTTGTGATGACCACTTATATAATTGTTATACCAAGTTCTTGGATTAACATATGTATTCTAAGGTTTAAACTTCTCATCCATTCTGGTGCAAAACCATAACGAGTTCCTCAACATGGTTGACTTTAAAGCACATACATTTATTTCAAACATAAAGGTCAGGTTTGGGGTTCACGATGAAGGCTTAGCCATCTAGGGGTAAGGTAAGGGGTATTTAGGCAACTGTCTGGTATTAAAATCTCTTCAATTATTGATCATTAAGAAGACTTCCTAGTGGGTTTGTACCAAGTGGGATGAAAGTTTTAAATTTTAACGTATATGATATTAATTTTAGGGATGCAATTTTTTATTCGAACTCACTAAATTTGACTGGCTCGAACTGGATATGAAACGATTTTTCTCTTCAAAAAGTAAGTTCGGGGTCGGGTTGGTATGAAAATATTATTGGAATAGGGTGAGTTCATGTTTGTCACGTCAAAATTTACTTGAAACTATTTCAGTGTATATATATAATATTTTATTACTATAAATATAAATATATTTATCAATATAAATAAAAATATAAATCATTAGTCAACTATGGATTAGATTACTGTAAATCCGATATGATTTAAAAAGTTTTTTTTTTTAATACAAAAATACTTTAACCATCTTGGGCTTTGGGCATAATTTCACGCCAATATTTTATAGAGAAAGGCTATGTTTAAGTACGATGAAACTCTTCTGAATACGCTACATTATCATCCTCAGTTAATTTGAAAACTTGACTTAAAAATCTTATCAAATAAAACATAATTAGTTATGATACTCATACAATTAAAGTTTAATAACTAATACTAATTAATAGAAGCATACTAATTGTATTAATCTCGTATTGTTATTTTAAGTTTTAAGTTATCTGATAGCTAATTCTCGTTTCTAACATTAATCGTAAGATTATTATTTTTTTTTTAACTTTTTCCAACTAGTGAAGATTTAGAAATATTTGAGAAGAAAAACCAATATCCTACGAAATAAATCTCGAAGATGAAAACATGAATATGTGTGGAAAAAGCTAGGAGTAAGAAGCTATGCTCCCATTAATACTACTCGATTAGTATTACTTATTACCATGTTCACTACATATGATACTAATTATATTTAGGGATGTAAGTTGTTCAAAGCAAATTGAAAACTTAGAAGAAAGCAAATTAAACAAGAGCATCTTCCTCTTACATCTTGATGCAATGTCCATTACCGTGTGTACATATTTGATAAGTAACTTATACCTCTATATATGAGCTAATACATTGAATGGTAAAGAACTAATCATTCTTTAACTCTCTTAAATCGGCAATCACAAACTTATTTTCTCTAAATATCATTATTTACTCGAGCGTCGAAAGGTTTATCTTAGGGTTTAAGGCATCATGACCACTTATTATTAATTGACCGAAGAAGCTTCCAAGTTTTAACCATCCCTTAGCTTCTTCAACACACTCATCTGTTCCAATTTCGACTTACAATATATTGATTTATGTACAAGTAACTTCAACACTGTTCAAGTTACTGTGGTATGATCCATTGAAAGTTGCCACAAATAAGACAGAGCTAATGATTTCAGTTATTTGGTGACTCTCCAAGTTTGAAGTCCAACATGGAAAACCATCAAGTTTTCAACTCTGTTACATAATAAAACCAGATAATTATGTAATTAAACTTTGATGATCAGTAGGACCGAGTCCCACGTGAAGACCAGAAAACCCTTATGCCCCTGGGAAGACACCAATTAATGTCAAGAAGACTATAACTCTTTTCTCTATATTTCCTTTTCTTTGTCTGCCCTTTCTTTTTTGTAGGCCCTTATTTTCTTCTATATAAAACCAATATCTTCTCCTCAATTCTCTCTCACATCCTCATCATCTCTTTTCCAAACTCAACCTTCATTCTTTACATACATATATACATAGATACAAACACACAGACACATACATATATATAGTAAGAGTGTTTTGTAGTCCAGGAGCAGAGGAAGCTTATTAATGGAGTATTTCCATGGAACCCAACAAAACCCAAAACAGTTTGGTAAATTGCATAACAAGAAGAGGTTGACACACGAGCAGGTGAGGTTGCTGGAGAGGAGTTTTTGCGGCAACAAGAAGCTTGAACCAGAGATGAAGGTGCAGCTGGCGAGTCAGCTGGGTTTGCCGCCGAGACGAGTAGCGATTTGGTACCAAAACAAGCGAGCCAGGTGGAAGACACAGAGCCTTGAGGTGGACTACAACACGCTCCAGGTGAAGCTGGAGAACGCCTTGGCCGAGAAGAGACAGCTGGAGAGAGATGTGAGGCTGCTGCAGGTGGAGCTCGGCAAAGCTCAGGAGATGTTGTTTGAATTCAGCCACCATAGACAGCAGCAGCAGCAGCACCAACTTATGCAATCCCATCATCATCATCACCATGTTTATTCTAATCCTGATCATCACAATAATAATGGTTACACGGTGATGGTAAACAATTGTTCCACGAGTAATTCTTGTGAAGATCAGGGATTCAGCTCTAGCTTCCACCACGATCAGGATGTGGTGAGCGATGAGGACTTGCGGCTTGACGAGCTCTATGCTTGTTTGATTGGTGCAAATGGGTCGTCGTCAACATGAGCTTAATTTAGTTGATTAGGACTCAACTCTCTCTCTCCCTCTCCCTCTCCCTCTCTCTCTCTCACAGACATTAATATGTATACGTATACATATACATTAATTAGATCATTAATGTTCGAAGATTCAAGTCCTGTGAATTTGGTTTTTCATTTTTTCTCTTGTCCTTTTCGTTCCTCGGTCATCCTTTTGTTTTTAGCGTCTCTTAGTTTCTTGGAGTAGAAACCGGTCTGTAGAAGAAGATCATCAAAGAAAAGGAATGAATTTTCTAATCCGACATGTACTAGTGCTGTTTACAGTTAAGAAAGATAATCAGTGAATTAATTCATATAGATATAGTTTTTCTTTTCCTCCGAAAGCTTATATACATACATATATATATATATATATAAAGTTGAAAATGATATATATTTTCTACCTTCAGTATGTGGATCCGATTCTTACTGGGTGGAAGTTCTGTATTAAAATTATGAATACAATATCTCTTCGCGTGGAATATGACTAAAAATGTAATTTCAGAATGTAAAAGATATACTTATATCTAAAAGATCTATAATATATATATATATAATATTACATATATAGAAATGGATGATGCATGAGAAGCAAGGTTTCTGGTTGCTGATGTGAAGGGATACTGATGAGTTGATGGTCAACTTTGTAAAATTGCAGACAGACAGATGTGGGTCCAAATCTTTTTGACCAGCTACAGCTTTCTGCTTCCTCAGGGCAAATCATTTTGAGATAATTTATTTTAATATTCTATATGTAATATATATATATATATATATTTGTGTAAGGCTTACACTACCCGGCTCTAATGGGCCTATAGTTTAGTGGGCCGGGTCAGTTTAAGCCCAGTTCGGCCCATGTACAGCTCTCCGGTCTCAACTTCATTTAAAGCCTTCAAAACGGTGCGTTTTAGATTTAAGCGCCTTCCCTCTTCCTTGGTTGGTTTGCTTGTTGGTAAACCGAGTTCTCCCTCCAAAACCAGAATATCTGTAGAGCCCCGAAACGGAACCCACCGGAAGAATAACCGCGTTCATTCCAGAAAATGGCATCGACATCAGCTTCAAATCCCGATGTAGTGGGCGAGAGAATTCGAACTGCTGCCAGCACTCTCCATGCCGATAACGAGTCTCTCATTACCGTATGTGTACCAAATCACTCTTCGAGTTCTTTTTTCTTTTTCTCCAGTTTTTTTTTTTTGTTCTTATCATTAAACACTTTTCTTGCTTTGAAGAAATAAAGATTATATATATGTATATGTCTTAATTGATCGAATTATCGTTTTTGGAAGTATTGGTTTTTGGTGCATTATTTTTTCTTTTGGGGTAAAAGAAAAACCAGCGATACAGTGAATGCTACAAGATTCTGCTCGTTTTACAAACGTTAAGAAGACTTTTCTTTCTTAGTTTCTTTGATCGATAAGTTTTTGAGATTGCTTTCCGAAAGTCAAATTTTAATGCTTATCTAAAGCATCTCTGGAGAAAAGAGCTCTTTCTGTTTGTTTATTTGTTTTAAAAATTTCGGCGTGAGGAATTAGTGAATCTGTTCAATTAACAAGTGTCATTTTCTGATTAGATAAATATGTATATAATCGAAATGCTGTTTATGGGAAATTTTGAAAGAGGTCAGTGCTGCTGAATGCTGGCCTACTGATGTTTGTTTCTGTCATATGCTTTCTCTCATATGTTTGTTACTCAGGAAATTGGCAAGGCATTGATTATGATGAAGGAAATTGCTGTTGATTTGGAAAGAGCTAAAGAGTTTCAGAAGGTAAATTGGAAAGATCCTGAATTTTGTTGTGCCTCCTATTTGTTATACTGGGCAGCTGAAGAGGAAGAACCCCCACTCAGTTGATCAGCTATTGTTTTAAAATATGGCTCTTTTAAGTATGAGAAATATAGTATGAAAAATTTGGAGGTATGAATTGTATACTTTTAAGTATGAGAAATAAAGATCTTGCCCAATGTTCAACCTGATCTCATATAAGATAGTTTGTATTGTCAATCCTTTTCGTATATACCAGATCTTACCCAATGTTCAACCTGATGTCATATAAGATAGTTTGTATTGTCAATCCTTTTCGTATATACCAACATCTAATAAGAGTTATGGTTTACTAGAACTCGTTGTTCTTACTTATCTTTAAGCTATGTTTGGAAGAGAAAGGGGATAGAATAGAATGGAAAATCTAAAATTATTAATTTTAACCTTGTTTGGTAGAGTTTTAGAAATGGAGTGAAAGGGAATATGATCGAACATGCAACTCTTTTTTCATCGAAAGTGTAGAAATCTTCTCCTTTGATATGGGGGAGAATGGATAGGAGAAGATAGGGTTGAACTTGTTTTATTTATATTACTATTCAATCCAAACAAGATAATGTAGTTAACTTCTGTTCCTTTCTATTTTATTCCCCTCCATTACATTCTATTACTTATCCTTTTTCTTCCTGTCCCAAATAAAGTTAGTTTCCCTCAGCCAATTGGTTAGATGCTATATTCTGAGTGGGGCTCATTTGTTCATATTTAAGTATCTTAGCTATTCAGCACTGTGTGGTTTATTTTGTTTTCTAGCTTGTTTGTAGCTTGGGCTGAAAATTTGGTTTTCTTCTGTAAGGTACTCTTGTAGAGTTGTATATGCATTAAACTCATGTAACCTACCATGTTCTTTTTCCTTGAAAAGTTTGATTGTTAACTCTGATCAGCAATCCGTTGGAGATCTCAATAGAGGGATGGAGAGTTCCAATAATCATATCACTACCGTTATCAACCATCCTGCTAAAAATGGAATTTTGTCATCTCATATGTTAAGATGTTCTACATGGAGCAAATAATATAGGTTTGATCAAGCTAGATACAAATAAATGAGGGAAATTTATTTAGGACAGTTCGGATGTCATATTTGGTGGAGCTGTTTGGGATATTTTCTGCAGGCAGGTTGTATCCAGTCCAATCTAATTGTATTTACTGATGGTACAAATATTTACATATGTAGCCAGATATGTTCTCTTTCTCTCTTTGCGATAATCCAATGTCTGGATTTTTTTGTTGAAATTTGCCTTATTATGCTTGCTCTATGTTGTTTTTTGCTGTATATGTCTGGATTTGTTTGGTGAGATTTGCCTTTATATGGTTGCTTTATGTTGTTCTTTGCTGTTAATAGAATCACATATTGTAGAAACTTTACATTGCTACAGGTGAAGGATATTGAGAATGCTGTTGCTGATTTGTTGAGAACCTCTGAGGAGTGTGCATTGTATTCATCAGCTATTCAGTCTGTTGGGTATGCATACCAGCCTACGAATCAGGTGCTTGAAATCTGTCTTTATGATTTGACAATGTTTTCGTCCAGTGCATTCATACCTTGTGCCAGTTGTTCATTTGTGTGCTGTTTCAATTAACTTATTATGACGAGGTGCAGCGAACTAATTTTAAGAAGTTGCTTGAGGAAGAGTCTGCGAAACTCAAGGGCACATCTTCAGCTCCTGAGAATCACCCGTTTATGCGCCAATTCAGAGAAGCTATCTGGGTATGTTTCCTTGGTATTGTAAAAGAAAAAGGGAGTACAATTTTTTCCTGGATGTTTGGCTATCCTAGAGAAAACCACTATGCTGATAACTTTTTAGTTTGAATTTAGGTTACTGGTTATTGAATTTTGTTTTCCCTATATTTTTTGCTTTCCCTCCTATTTTTTTGTGCACATTGGCTCTGCCTACTTCATTAGTTATTAGATATATTTAGGATTATTACTTGTAAATAGAAAAACTTTTTGCCTAATACATATTGCACTGAATCACCTTCTTTCTGTATGAATATTATTTTCTTCTTATCTTTTAGTTTAGTATATTTTTCTTTAACTTGTCATATTTGTGGTATCTCATGATCCAAATCATCTTGTCTCTTGAAGAATAGATTAGCTCAATAGGGAAAGTAGAACAAATCTTAACAGATTAGAGGCATAATGTTAAAAAGGTGAAACTATGTTACAATGTGGAAAGTTGATGAGGATATACTGATGGAAAAGGCATCAGTAGAAATATCTCAGAGCTTTATTTCTGGGATTGTGACTTCAAAGTGGAGTAATACGTTCCTTATTTAATTTTTATTTTTAAGATTGCTCTTCCAGTTAATGTGGCAGCCTTGCTATATAGGCAAGGATGTGAAATTAAAATTCTTCCCTCTCTTTGTCACCAGCATAAACGCCGGAGCTGCGGAAATGATATTGATGGGTGTTTATGCATAATAATGTAACAGCACTAAAAAATTAACAGATACAGACACCTATTAAACTCACATAATAAATTTGCAGGTGCATCCAGAATGGGAATAACCGCAGTTAAAGATGGTGTTTCTACTTTTTCTTTAGATTATCAATATCTCAATAAGGGTTGTTGCATCCATAAATGTCATTTATGGAAACTTTTGGCTAAACATCATTTATGGAAACTTTTGGCTAAACATCCAGGTGCACTTATTCTTCTGCAGAAGGTTCATCATGCAGGGCAACCAATGCCGGGTGAGGAGCAGGAAGATGTTGTCATGACTAGTACTCAATGTAATCTTTTGAATATCACTTGCCCATTAAGTGGAAAACCGGTTATTGAACTGGCAGATCCTGTTCGCAGGTACTGAATAACAAAAGTAAAATCTAGTTATCTTGCTATTTTCGTCTCCCACTTTTATTTTGTGTGTAGATATCTCCATATTTAAGACAGCATGGTCTGAACAGAAAGTTTGATGGATAGACTTTCTGGCTTGGTAATATAGACTGCTGATAGCACCACTTGTAACGAAACACTAGCAAAGAGTTTTAAACACATAGATGGAACTAATATTGAAGCTCCATGCAAATTACCAGAAGCACACACCTTTTTTTTTTTGTTTTCCTGCCTGCATACAAATGGGAGAATGTTCCTATATATGTACTGATCGTTTGCTGATGTAAGGTAGTTTGTTATTAAAAGAGAGAGAGGAGAGAGCAAGTAAGATCTAGCGAGGGAGAGTTGGAGCTCTCTCTAGAGGCGACTTTGTTGCATGTGTTGTACTCCATGTTTATGGGTACAATTACACATTTAGTCTTCGAGACTAAGCAGTGCTTTTCTTTTCGTTTTTAATAATCAAATGGAGTGAGTAATTAACTGGCATAGTACTTAGTCATTGCTATTTAACTAGTAAGACATGTCTTTGGCAAAAACCAACATTGTGATCTTTAATCATTTCTGGTTATGGAGCTTCGGCTTTATTGTGAGGATGACGTTCCAGTGCCAGGTGTGGGAGGTTACTGAGTAGTCTGGTCGCTACTAGTCTGACCGTGGTCCTCTAGAATTTATATCATCGCTGAGCTATAAAAAAAACCCGGGCTCAGCTGGAATATGAATTTATCATTTTGCTTTTTCTTCTGTATGTATGTGCATATGGTTGCAGGCCTGTTTCATTGTTCACCTTTCTGGTACTTTCTGCTGGTGCAGTGTGGAATGCCAGCATGTCTATGACAAGAGAGCGGTCATGGGTTATACAAAATCCAAAGGTGGTGGTGCTCCGTGTCCTGTAGCAGGTATATGATCTTATTCAAAACACCTCTCTGCAATCAAACTTGTATATTAGAGCCCTCTCTAATGTTAGCAAAAAAGATGAAGGTTTTAGACGGTATTATGAATTTGTCTTACCTCGCAGCGAATGCCACCTATCTCTTCTTTCCTTTTCCGTATCCAGTTGTGGCGCATTAAGTTAACAACTGGTTTATTCGCTGTGCAAGCCTCACGGTTTAGGCTTTTTTCCCTCATAGGTTGCCCGAAAATGCTAGTAGCAGAAAAATTGATATGTGATCCACTCTTACGGATTGACATTGAAGAATTGCGCTCAACGAGCAGACAGAATGTTGGGACCGAGGTGATTGAAGATTTCACAGATTAAAGAAAACTTTTATATTCGTAAGAATTTTGAATGTTTCCGATGGATGTGATTCTCGTTAGTCATGTACAATCCCAAGAACTGGTGTGTAAAATTAGTAACTTATTTAGCGTAGCTCAAACTTCTCTCGCAGGAATGAAATTTTAAAGGCTTACATTTATTTTTAATGTAACTATAATAATTAGAGGAAGAAGTAAGTTCGTAATTGATCACTGTAATTCTAATAATACACGAAGTAGATTATACACCTTGTCTTGCAGATATAAAACACCTACTTCTTCAATGCAGCAAGTTACACTGTATCTATTTGTTTTGTTCATCATTATCAATTCAAACCCTAGCTACAGTCATTAATCAAGTTGTTAAATGATATTTGCTTTAAAAAAAAATTACATTAGGTGTATAATTTATTTGTATCTATGGTTTTATAATATAATTATTTGTATTTAAACACAAAACTTTCACTCAAAATCTCTAAAAAGAATATAAAATTGATTATTAAAAAATATTTTAATTTATTTATTTTTTACTATTTATATGAATAATTTATACATTTTAATTATATTTTTCAAATTTTTTTTTAAAAAAATATTATTATATTAGCTTATAAAACTATTTCTTAAAAATATCATATTTACTTTTACTTCCAGCTTTCTTGGTTTCTTCCATTACTCTTTTTGGCTTGCTCGCTCGCTCGTATTTTCATTCCATATTGGAGAAACTGTTCTGCACCATCTGTCACAACGGCTTTCATCTCCATTACCCGCCAATAGGCGAGCCATCAATGGCTTTTGTTGCGGCTAGTAGAGTTTCTGTCTTTAGAAATTCTCCATTTTGTGCGAGTTTTCTTTCTTCTCGTACCGTTCGAACCTTCTGCTCCTCTGCTTCTCTCCCTTCTCGTGCTCAGTACCCACCTCCCTCACACTCAGTTTCTTCTTCTTCTTCTTCTTCTTGTATTGTACCAAATAGTAGCAATACTGGATGGAGACCAATGTGTTTGTACCACACGCAAGGCAAGTGCACCAAGGTAAAAATTTTGATGTCGACTCATTATTCTTGAGGGAAATACAAGATTGAGTTTATGTTTCCTTTGATTGCTTCAGAATTTGTTACCATGTTGTTGTTGTGGTAATCTTTGCGTCTTGTATGCTATCTGTTTGATGAAAGTTTTGAGAAAAAAAGGAGGGATATTAAGAATTTCTTTGTTGAGTTTTTATGAACAATGGTAAGCAGCAAAGCATACATCCACGTATAAGAATTTCTGTACATACGCGCAATTTCTTTGTGCACGGTTGAGGAGAAAGTTCGCGATAGATTATTGTGATTCTTTGCAACTGTATATTGGGTTAGGGAATGGAAAGGGTGGGACTTACAGGCAATTGCTTGGGCGCATATCTTTTCATTAGCAGAGGTAGAATTGGTTTTGTTTTTCAGTTTAGTCTGGATGGATTAGACACCTTCTGATGAATGGATATTAGAATTTTTATGACTAAGGACCTAAAAACCTATTCATGTTGATGGGACATTTAATGGATTTGAAAATTTAGGGACCTGGATATAACTATTTGTGATGCCCTTGTGGAGAATATTGTTATAGATCAGTCGTATATTAGGAACTAGAAATAAAATTTGTCTCTATGGCAGCTGCTCCTCATCATCTGTAACAAAAGAGCAAGAAGCCTATGGTGGTGAATTATTGATTGTTGTATTTATGATTAGTTGTGAATCAATTGTGAATTCTTATTGACTTCGTGCTGTCATTCAGATGGATGATACTGCCCATTTGGAGAGGTTTAATCACGATTTTTCTAAGGATCTTCGGGTGAATGCTGCTGGCTTTGCGCAAAAGTGTTCTCAGGAATTGGATTTCTTCTTGGTGCTTGATTTGGAGGGGAAAGTTGAGATTCTTGAGTTTCCTGTTTTGATAATAGATGCAAGAACAATGGGCGTTGTGGATTTGTTCCACAGGTTCTCTCTGTTTCCTTATTACAGTTGTAAGCGTTTTATGCAATTTATAATCTGCATTTAGGCATAGGTTCTCAGTGCTTGATTTCCCCTTTTGAGAAAGACTTATATTTTGACTCGTTATTATGCACCCTCATGGCTTAAGCTGTTCAGTATTGATATATTTTAATTTACTTGCATATTTCATTGCAATGACGAGAAGCTTTGGAACACAAGAACAAACTTAGCCATACTTTGTTGTAAACTGCAATATGCATTTCGGCCCATTTTGGTACAATTTCTAAGTGTTTAGTGAATAAATCCATAATTCATGAGGTCAGGTATTGAATGTAACATTCACGTGAAAATGCAAAGGTGATATACTAATCCAAATGACTCCTCCTATGACCTGTCTTATTTGGGAGCATAATTAGACTAGGTGTTGACTGTTTAAGTAGAACCTAAACCATGGAATCTTACTGGTGTGTCAGGCATAGAGTGATAAGAAACAAATTCTTTTTATGCTTATCTGTACATAATAAGTGTCACATCTGTTTAAGCTTGATAGGCCTCCTTCACTTGGATCTCATTTATACTACCCCTTTTATAAGTACAATTTTCATTAGAACTTGCTAATGAAGAAGTATTATGGAATTGCTAATAGCATTAATTTAGATTGTCATATTTCTTTGGAAAGAAACTGCATCTTTTTTTGGGAACAAAAAAGAAACTTTACAGTCTTGGAGTAGGTCGGAGGTGGCTGTATCTTGGTAGTTCCCATGGGCTTATCCTATAAGGAGGACAAAACAGTCATTCCCATAACTCATAGAAGAGCTACACCAAGCGTCAAAAATCTTACAGTTCGGAGCAAGCCATGGGCTGCTAATTGATTTATGGTTGCATCTGCTACATTAATTACAATGAGCCTACTTTGACCAAGTTATTTTCAATCCTGATATATCCCCAAAGGCTTAGATAAGAATGAGGTATTCCTTATTGATCTGTCATCATGTTGCAGCAAAACAACTGTGTAGTCTGCAAACAATAAGTACAAGAACTTAATTATCTCTCTCCCAATCAAAAGCTCCTCACCAATTATTCTTTTTATTACTTTCTTTAACATGCTACTTAGTATATCCACTACCATACAGAAGGAGAAATTGGACCCCCCCTACCTCAACCCTCTAGATGTGTGAAACCACTCTTGGGGCTATCCATTTATGATCGCCGTAAAGGAAATTAGCAAAAAACATCAATGGATCCACCTCTTCTATCTTGACTCAAACCTTTTACTCCATCTAAAAACCTCTAGTTAATTCTATCATAGGCTTTCTAAAATCCAGCTAAAGAATCAATTCTTTTTCTTTAGACCCAAGACTAGAATTTACAACCTCATTAACAACTCAAGAGGCGTCTGGAAGTTGTCTGCCTTCAAAGAGCGCACTCTAGTTTGGTGAAATTGTGTCATTCAATTCATCACTAACTATTATGGACTGAATCTTTGTGATTATCTTGTTCACACTTGTTGCTGAACTGATAGGGCCATAAGAGAATATTTTTTTATGAGATGAACAAATTTTTAATACTTATTCCTCTTGCACTCCTTTTTTTTAACCTTCCTTCAAATGATTGCCATTCTTTTAATGAGATAAGACATTTAATTTTATTTTTTCTCAGGTTTGTGAGGCCCTCAAAAATGAGTGAGGAAGCAATAAACAAATATATTGATGGGAAATATGGAAAAATAGGAGTTGATCGGTATGTACTACTTCTACTTAAGTTTTCATAGATCATATATTTGGCTTGTGGTGGCAAAGCAATTTGCTGTTCTTTTTTTCTTTTGAATTTAAATTTTTAGTTTTACAACTATAAGGAAAATTCCAACTTCTTGTTCTTAGTTCATGATGCTAACCCATGTGTACAATTCGTAGTACTTGTAGCTGAGGCAATAAACAATATATAGTGGCCACTTGATAAAATTGCAGAATGCTAACAATTGTCAGCAATGTTGTCTACAATTTGAAACAATGATAGACTCTTCATGAAATATTTAAGAGCTCCTTTATTGGCCTTTTATGCTCCGTGACAGCTTGTCAGGCAGCAGCATCTTCATTTGCTTCCATCCTGTTACTGCTATTTGTTTTGTTTTTTATAAGTTAATTGTTTTTAGATGAGAAACATCTGCTATATACATGTAAATATACAATTATCAAAGTCAGGCAGGAAAAGGGCAATTTGTTCAAACATAAGCTAGTTTTTTAAATATGGTGGCAAGTCGGTAAAATTTTCTTGATTTGCAGTGTGTGGCATGACACAGCTCTCCCATTTAAGGAAGTTCTTGAACAGTTTGAAGCGTGGTTGACTGAGCATCACTTGTGGGGAAGGGAGCTGCGAGGCCATCTTAATCAAGCAGCATTTGTGACTTGGTGAGAAAAAATGTAAGGATGTTAATTGCCAATGCATTTAACATCTCTTTATAATTTCCTGCTTTTTGCTTCAGGCCGTTAGTTCTTCTTATTTTCTGTTTAAACGTTGAATTCTGCTTCAATAACAAGGCACCAAGATCATGCCACCCATGTACAAATGGAAGATTGAACTAGATAAGAGTCAAAATTTCCCTTTTTCTTTTGAATGAACGTAAAAATTTCTTAATTTTCTCGAAAACCGCAGATTTTGAGTTTGAAACTATTTGTCTCTATTCAGATGGAGAAAGGAAGAATATCTTCTTTCTCTCTCTTTCCAGATAATCCAAATTATGGAGAAGGAATTGGAGAATCTTGGGTCCTCATTAGCCTTTACTCCTACCCCAAGCCCAAATTTCAGCCTTCCTAAAAGAAACCACCATTAGCCAGCAAGTTTTTATAACAGAGAGAGCAGAATTCCAAAGGCCACAGGAGCATTTAGAGTCAAGAGATTTCAGGATCGATTTGGTCTAATCCTATTGAACGGACGTAAAAGTTATAGTTCAAGCACATTCCTTTGAATCACAGACAGATATTGTAAGGATTCAATGTCTTTATAATCTTAAATCTTGGACTGCTAAGAAGCATCCGACTAACTCCGCTAAAACTAAGAAAAAGACTTATTTGGTGAAGTTTGAAGCACAATGTTAGAAGTGGCACAACGTTCACTAGTAACATAGGAAGTAGATGTTTTCCTCCTCGAGACCTGGAAAACATATTTCAGCCTTTTTCTTTCTACAAGTAATTAGATTGTCACAACTAACAACTCTAATCGTGGCCAAGATCTAAACCGGTGCTTGGATAACCCTACTGCTAAATACCTGTAGCAAGTCTATGTAATCTGGTATCATCATCGTGCACCCTGTTATCAAGAATTATTTGGATAAATCCAGCTGACATGCACTTACATAAAAATATAGCTTAAATGACCTATAATAATTTTAACAGGGTAAAAACAGGTATTAGATGAGCAGCATCTCCAGACCAAAATGAAGACTTAGTGAGGACTCTCACTATCCAAAGTTATGCTATTACCTGGATGACAGAAATTGGAGTAGTAATTAACAGAATGCATTTAACCACTTATATGCAATCCAAACACAATAGAAGCATTTGGGAAAGGGGAAGTACATTGACACCTCTTTGTTTAGGGAAACTATACTGAAGTGGTCCCAATTCGTCCTGATTTTTGAGGGGTGAGCTTGTTTGTTATCCAATATCAGTTGTTAATATCTTTCCTATCTTTTTTTAAAAGGAATTTAAACTATTATTGTTCAAGCTTTTATGACCAAGCTTTCCTTGAGATGTTGCAAGAAGAAGGTGAAGATGAACTTTCTGCAATTATATCTTCTGAGAACCAAGACACCACAAATTAATAATTTTGACAGCATTGGAATAGATTGTTTAAAATTTTTTATTTTTATATAAAGAACTCCAACAGCTGCATTAACTTTTGCTGTCAACAATAATTTAAGCATCTTGGTGGAATGATTCTCCGATATTGACTGACACATCCTTGTTTCTAATCTTATTAGTGGAAATTGGGATTTGAAGACAAAGGTTCCTGAGCAATGCAAAGTGTCAAATATCGACCTTCCTCCATATTTCATGGAGTGGATTAATCTGAAAGATGTTTATCTCAATTTTTATGGGCGTGAGGTGAGTCTGTTTAAGATTTAATTTTCCTTCGAAGTGTTGTCTGTGTCTCTTTCTTTGTGGTGTTGTATCATGAAACTCTGGGAATGGTGTTTCAAGAAAATTCAAACACTCATTACTTGATGTCGCGACAATTCAGTTTGTATAGGGCACTCACTGTCAGTTCAGTGCTTAACTGAAATGCACTCTACTTTTATTTTCGTCATCTATTGGCATACCGGTATGCACTCTTCTTTTAGTTTTGTTAACTACTGGCATTTTCTGTCTTGATTCTCCCTAAAATTGACTGTTTTCTTGATTATGGTCAACAGGCCAGAGGAATGATGTCAATGATGAAACAATGTGGAATCCCATTGTTGGGAAGTCACCATCTTGGTATTGATGACACAAAGAACATAGCTAGGGTATTGCTACACATGCTTGCTGATGGTGCAGTTATGCAAATTACTGCAAGGAGGAGTAACTCTGATTGTGGAAAGGTTAAATTTTTATTCAGGAACCGTATCAGGTATGCACGTAAATTACTTTATGATGGTTTACTTCTACTTTCATTGATCTATAACATACAGAAAGAAATGAATCCTTAGAAAATAATAGTTGTTCATGATCTTTTGTTAAATAAATCATGAACTCTCTCTATTAAATTCAGGTGAGACCTTCTGGTTGGACTTTTCAAAGACAATAAAAGAATGCAAAAATACGAGTGTTTCAGTGATAGGCGATTCCACTATTTCCAAATTCAAGTGATTCAAACAACAGAGCAACTGGAGATGAAAAGAAACAAACAGGAATTCTATGGAGCTTACCTTATCTAATTCTGAATTTGTATTTCCTTCGATAAAACTCTTGATCTTGGCTGGAAATTCCGATGGAAGATGCAAACTTTATTGTGTTTTCATTGGGTTTATGTTTTGGGCATTTGAGATCTTTGAATCACTTCATTCTGTATGTTATTTAAAGGGGGGGTGTAAAGGATTGTATTTAGCTTTGATCAAAATGATCCAATGCGTTTGTGCTCCTCTAACCATGTAAATACATTTTCATGTACCCAATTTCAATTCCAAGGTATTATCGGGCATCGATCTTTGATGTATTTCAAACTCGATAAGATCTTGTTCATCGTAGTCGTCTCATGCGTTATTAACAGGGTTTCATGTTTTATTTATGATTGCCAACTTAAATCATGAATCAAATTAGGCGATGAACAAGATCAATCAAATAGTAATTTGTGCATACCCACAAATTTCTCTTGGACTCAAACGTGTAGGTATACATAGATTTATACATATGTGATTTATGATTTCCCTAGCCCAACAGGTGTGAATCTAAACTAAGTAAAGCCCAGCACCAAAATTACCCAAGCCCAATCTGAAGAGGAAGAAACGACACCGTTTGGGCTGATTCTTTTAGGGTCTTGTTTGGAAACAAAAAGGGCAGGGAACAAAGCGGGGCTGGGGGGGCTTGTCGAGCTTAGAGGGAAAAGCTGAGCTCCTCTCGTGGGGAAAACAGAAAACCGAGAGGGTAGAAAGCAGGAGGGAGGCGATTGGATTTTTTCTTTTGCTGCTGGCTTTGCCATAGATTAGAAAACTCGAGAGGGAGAAGGCCGAGTAAAAGACAAGTGTTTGACGAAGTGAGGGTATTAGGGTTCGTCGGAAGAACAGAAAAAAGGTTGTGTAAGGAGGCCGACTCCTGCAGTCACCTTGGCCAGTGCGTTTCCGCGAGTGTATGACTCTTCCTCTTTTAATTCAATTTGATTTTTCTTAAACAGTTTAGCTAATGAAAAGTGATATGCTGATTTGGTCCAATGTTGTTGCTTCTGTTGTGTATGGATAACCGAATGTAAGGATAATTTGCAATTATATGTATACTGTAGATTAGACTTGCAAGGAAATGGATATGAATGATAATTGATTTGAATTATATCGTTGAGCATGAATATGTACGCTGCGCTTGAAGTGAAATTTTTATGAATGATGGTGGTGGACGGGGATAAACACTACTTAGCACAATCTCTCCAGTGAACATTTGATGGCTGTTTATTCTGTCAGGTTTAGTTTCTAGCCTGTTAATACGTCATTCATATTTTGCGCTTTGCTATTTGAAATTTTGTGCCTTAGTTAAAACATCAAATCAAATTTGAGGGAGTGAAATGTATCTTGGAATTAGTTTATTGGGTTCTTAACGAATATTTCATGGTAAAACTGGAAGTGAGTTGAGTAGAGGGAGAGGCTGGAGGGTTTGAAACATACTTCACAAAATGCTTTTTATAGTTGTTGCTAATAGATTATTAATGAGTTAGGGTTGAAAGAGCCTATGGGCCATATGTTTATTTTTTTATTATTATTTTTTTGTATTTAAGAAAAAGATGAGTTTCAAAGGAAATTGAAAACAGTTAGGATGATGTTAATTTTGGTTTGTACTAAAGTAAAATTAATTAGTCTTCGATAATTATGATAGTGTAATTTCTAACAATAGTCCTTAAATTCCAATTCTTCAAGTAGTAGTGGGTTTCCTTTCCCAGGTTAAATTTTCCTGGTTCTTGAGTATGGTAACATGAAAATTCGGCATTCATAAATTCGTGATTGTTTAAATTATAGAAATTTGTTTGAGTCTAATAGTTAACATAGTAAGAAAAAGGGACAGAAATGATGAATGAATAAAAACAACATGAATGAAAAACTCAAGGTAAGGAAAGAGGTAAATTTCATTTTTTATTGTTGATGGGATAACTTTAGTGATTATGAAGTGAACTTATCCTTCAAAGGGAATGCATCAGAATTTTTAAAGAAGACTCGGGATGCGAAGAACAATTGAAGTTTTATACTATATATATATTTTTTATTTTTCATTGGGTGTACTTTTTTAATTCTTCTTTCCCTGTGGCTTGTAAAATCTCGTAATTAATACGTTTTTTATTCAGGAATGAATATTACAATCACATACTGCACTTTAGATAGGGCACTAGTAAAATGCATGCAAATCACTTAATTATTTGGTCTACATCGTTGACTATGTACTTCAAATCCTCCTTCTATGTACTATTTCAGACTTGGAATTTCTTATGACGACCAATGCATGTAAGTGTCTGATCCATCTTTCAATAGGATCAGTGACATTTTTAAAATTTTAGATTTATCACCTTTGCAGAATTTTGTCCTGCCTCAATATGACAATGATAATCTTACAGAGGAACACGAGGAAGAGGAGAAAGTAGAACTGAAGGGTGAACAATTACAGGAAGGTTGCATTGGGAATGACAGTATGGAAATAGAGGAGCTCATCAATACGAATGTAGATATGTTGGAGTCTGGGATAGAAGGTGAAAATCAACAGGATGTTCTCCAGGTCCAGGTTGGCAGAAGTGTTGCAGATGAGGTTGAAGAAAATGTAGTAGTTAACAATGGAATAGGTGAAAGATTACGGAAGAAGCTTGATCAGAAGACCATAGAGGAGGAGGATGCTGAGAAGGTAGATGACTCAAATCGCACTTCAACAGATACCTTCAGCAACCCGCACTTTAAACAAGGTAGACGATGTGGGTTATGTGGTGGTGCCACTGATGGGAAGCCTCCGAAGAAGTTGGTTCAGGATATTGGTGAAAGTGAAATCGACACATATAGTGGATCTTCAGCATCTGAGGAGCCTAACTATGACGTGTGGGATGGATTTGGCGATGAACCTGGATGGCTCGGCCGTCTACTAGGTCCTATTAATGATCGATATGGTATTGCTGGAATATGGGTCCATCAACATTGTGCTGTGTGGAGCCCAGAGGTACACATTTCAACTCATTTTTATTTTTTATTTTTATTCATCTATTTTCGTGCTTGCTTGGTTGAATGGATATCCAAGTATATTTTCACATCTTACTTAGGGTCACCTATCTCTACTATACTTGGCTGTGGATGGCAGCAGAACTAATCACCCCCGACCTCCAGAGTGTCTCCCCAAATCCCGTGAACTGATACTTAACACACCACCTGCCCACGGGCTGCGAGTCTAACCTGAAATGACCACAACTACACCACTCTGCTTTTGCTTTATTATTATCATTTTTAATTTCTATTATATTGTTTCCTAATGAAATTTTTTTTAGCTGTCTACTACTTGTGAGGATCATTCAAATTTTGTTACTTTGGTTCATGTGTTGTTGATACACAGTGGAGAGAAGGTGTACCTTGTTTGTTGAGTATGTAACTTTCAAAGTTTTAGGTGCTCTGTGTTAATGAAATGTGGGAGAGAGGGGGAAAGATCCAGCATAATATAGTATTTAATCTGTTGTTGAACTGTTGCTATAATGAATGAACCTTAAAGGCATTTAAAAGAATCAGTAAAGGAACTGTTATGTGGATTCATTTTTGCTCCTCCCTTTAAAGTTGTTCATGTTTCCTTTGATCAATACTTTTTCTTCTTATTCTGTTTTAAGATTCATTGCCTTATTATCTTTGTACTATATTGCTCTCAATTTAATTGATAAAGATGGTAACACTTCTTCAGGTCCTGAGGTGCTTAGCTTTCTGCTCTTCATGATCTTTGGTGGTTATTTTGTTTGCATTAATTTTTGGGGATTCCTGATTTATAAGAATTATCAGGGCTTGCCATGTGATGGAACATATCTTAGGAAGTAAGCAACATTCTTTTCCACTTGATTCTTCATAGCCAATATGTGTTCTGTTTTTCTTAATACTGCATTGGCTGAATAGAATCATATCTGGTGATTGATGTTCTTGGTTTTGATAGCTTTTTCTTTCCATGCTAATCTAGTGTTAAAGTAATGTCCTAAGCTTGGATTTTGCATTGGCAGGTTTATTTTGCTGGTCTGGGATGCTTAAAGAATGTGAGGGCTGCGCTTTGCAGAGGAAGAGCATTAAAATGCACACGCTGTGGGAGGCGAGGGGCAACAATTGGTTGTCGTGTTGATCGGTGTCCTAAAACTTACCACTTGGTTTGTCTTTTTGTATCTTCTGTACCAGAAAGTTTCTTTTTGTTCCTTCTCTCTCCCTTTTGTTTGTGCTTTTCTGACTCCCTTTCTTTGAAGCTTTTGTTTGATTAAGAAAAACTCAGTCACTCTCGTGATCCAGTAAGCTTACTTTTTACATTATGGCATCAAAATTTTGCAGCCCTGTGCACGAGCTAATGGTTGCATATTTGACCACCGGAAATTTCTGATTGCCTGCACAGACCATCGGCATCTTTTCCAACCTTATGGTAATCACTATTTGGCCCATATAAAGAAAAGGAAAGCTAAGAAAATGAAAATGGAAATAAGAAAGCTGTCAAATGATGCATTGCGAAAGGATGTTGAAGCAGAGGAAAAATGGTTGGAGAACTGTGGTGAGGATGAAGAGTTTCTGAAACGTGAAAGCAAAAGACTACAGCGAGATTTATTGAGAATTGCTCCTGTATATATTGGAGGCTCAGATTATGAAGGTGGAAAACCATTCGAGGGTTGGGAGTCTGTTGCTGGACTTCAGGATGTAATCCAGTGCATGAAGGAGGTTGTCATCTTACCATTATTATATCCAGAGTTCTTTGATAATCTGGGACTTACACCCCCCAGAGGTGTACTTTTACATGGGTATCCTGGAACAGGAAAAACTCTTGTGGTGCGGGCACTTATTGGTTCATGTGCTCGTGGCGATAAGCGGATAGCATATTTTGCCCGTAAAGGTGCAGACTGCTTAGGGAAATATGTTGGTGATGCGGAGCGTCAGCTGAGGCTCTTATTTCAGGTTGCTGAGAGATGTCAACCCTCTATAATATTCTTTGATGAAATAGATGGGCTAGCACCTCGGCGTACAAGGCAGCAAGATCAGACACATAGTTCAGTTGTTTCAACGTTGCTTGCTTTGATGGATGGTCTAAAATCCCGTGGGTCAGTGGTGGTCATAGGTGCAACCAATCGCCCTGAAGCTATTGATCCGGCATTAAGGAGGCCTGGAAGATTTGATAGGGAGATATATTTTCCGTTACCTTCAGTGGAGGATAGGGCTGCCATTCTCTCTCTCCATACTAAGAGGTGGCCTAAACCAATTACAGGATCCTTGCTCAAGTGGATTGCAAAAAAAACTGTAGGTTTTGCTGGTGCTGATTTGCAGGCTCTTTGTACACAAGCAGCCATTATTGCTTTAAAGAGGAAGTTCCCATTGCAAGAAGTTTTATCTGCTGCTCAAGTGAAGATTCCAGGTGCTAATCGTGTTCCTCTTCCTGATATTTCAGTTGAAGAAAGGGATTGGTTAGAGGCTTTATCTCGTTCCCCACCCCCATGCTCCCGTAGAGAGGCTGGGATACCTGCTAATGATTTACTTTCATACCCTCTTCCCATGCACCTTATTCCTTGTCTGTTGCATCCTTTATCCACCTTGTTTGTTTCCCTTTATCTTGATGAACACCTTTGGTTGCCACCTCCACTCTATAGAGCAGCAGGAATAATTAAAAGTGTGATTGTTTCTGCTTTAAAAAACAAGAGACTGCCTAGTGATCAATGGTGGTCTCATGTTGATAATCTTCTTCAAGAAGCAGATGTTGCAAAGGAGATAGAGAGAAGACTTTCATATGCTGGGATATTAAGTGGAGGCATTTCCTTAGATGGTTCTGATGCATTCATGGATGATAGTGGTGATGATGTTCCTAATTTTAGACCATCTATAATGCATAAAAGTGGCAAAACCACTAGTCTATTACCGAATATACCTTCTGTACCAAGAAACAGATCAGGATTCAGGATACTAATTGCTGGAAGTCCAAGATCTGGCCAGAGACATCTTGCTTCTTGTATTCTTCACTGTTTTGCTGGAAGCCTTGAAGTGCAGAAAGTTGATTTGGCTACAATTTCTCAAGAAGGTCATGGCAACGTGGAGCAAGGGGTAACACGGATGTTAAGTATGTCTCCTTTTTCTTTTTGGTTTACGAGTATGCTATGTTTTCTTAATTTTCTGTTGTTTAACACGATTAATTCCGGAGCAGCTAGCCTGTAGCTTGCCATCTTCTTAGGCAGTCAGAGTTTAGAATTCATCACTGGGTGATGACTACATGTCTGGGAAGATATTACTTCTGAGAAGGTGTTTCTGGGCACTTGTACTTTCCTGCGTGCCCGACTAGAACCCATGACCAATTTTGTTGTCATTCTTTATCTTAAAAGAAACTGATCTAACAATGTGTTTGGCAGCAACATCTAATACAAATTTAACCTGAGTGGTGTTCTACAATGTCTCTCTCTCCCTCCCTAGAGAGAGAGAAAAGACTTTCATCTGCACTCCCTGAAATATATTTCTTGGTTCACGGTGTTGTTATGCTTGCTGATTTATAAGATCAGGATGATTTTAGCAAAAAAGATATTGAGTTTTTAGTCTAACAGAGTACATATTATTGAGGTTTTTTAGATTTTGTGATTTTACTTAAATTTGGTCTCATGGGCTTTAAGTACAAATTACCTTCTGCATGATTGAGAGTAATTACTAGCACATTCATTTGGACTAAATGCTTACACAAGTTTGACTAATATTAAAATCCTTGCAATCATCTGATCCCTTGGCAGTGAAATGTGCTAGCTGGGGTTCATGTGCAGTATTTATGCCAAGAATCGATTTATGGGCTCTGGAGACATTTGATAAATTTCCAGAGTTTGAATCATCTTTGGCAGACCATCAATCTTCTGAGAAGGAAGATTTGTGTTTCACGAGTTCTCAAGGTTGCAAAGTAGAGAAGTCCTGTCTGCAGCATTGTGAATCGACAGGGATGGTGGAGGCTCAAACCATTGTGCGGAGTGTCTCACATGCCTGGAGGTCATTTGTTGAACAAGTGGAATCTATATGTGTTTCTACATCATTGATTATCCTGGTATGAAAATGTTTCTATTACTTCTTTAAGTACTTATTATCAGATTGAATTCCCTTTAGAAATAATCTTTTCCAATATGTCATGAGTTGTAAAATGTATGGCAGCTCATATTTTTTTACTGTCAGTGATGCCGGTGCTTGTAAAATTCCAGTTTCTCTCCCGTATTAGTTTAACTAATCTCGTTTTCTGCCTTTTGATGGAATGAGTACGTTAAAATGATAAATTACTAATGCTATAATTTCTACCAACTTACTTTGCCTTCTCACAGTTGAATAATTTGTTGAATATCTAGCCTTCCCGTAGTTAAAAAATTAGTTTATTTGTCTTGAGAAATATAGTTTGGTTTAGTATTTTGCATTAAAAAGATGCTATTTGCTCGA
>NW_019014612.1:26240-36999 GCF_000150535.2 Carica papaya
AACCATTTGTTCATTTGATTCATCAAAGAACTCATATTCATGAAAATCTGTGCAAGGAATACAAACCTTGTAGTTCAGTTGGAGACTGTCCAGATGCAGAGTGTCCCAGAACAGGGATTGGTCTAGTAGTAGGTGAAGCAGAGAAGAGGTCAGAACTTCCTGATGACGTTACCATAAGGGTCCCCCCATCACTCAACAAAACTTTGAAGGGGAAATCAAGCTTGCTATTTGCAATATCTACATTTGGTTATCAGATTCTACGATATCCTCAGTTTGCGGAACTTTGTTGGGTCACATCTAAATTAAAGGAGGGTCCTTGTGCAGATGTGAGTGGACCTTGGAGAGGCTGGCCATTCAATTCTTGTATTATTCGTCCAAGCAGCCCGCAAGAACAGATAGCTGTTAATATTTCCAGCTCCGGCAATCTTAAAAGCAAAGAAAAAACTGGTCTAGTCAGAGGGCTGATTGCTGTAGGTTTATCAGCCTACAGAGGCATATATACATCAGCAAGAGAAGTCTCCTTTGAGGTGCGGCAGGTTCTTGAGCTTTTAGTTGGGCAGATTAATGCCAAAGTCAATGCTGGAAAAGACAGATATCAGTATATCCGACTTCTGTCACAAGTTGCTTTTTTAGAAGACATGGTTAATAGCTGGGCATATGCACTACAAAGGTACTGTTCAGAGTAATTATTGTTTTTTTCTGGATTCCTTGTACTAGATTGTTTGTGAGCTAATGTAGTTTCTCAAAGAAAAAGAGAAGATTGTGACCTAATATAAATTCCTCTGATTGCAGTTTAGGTGTGGATGCTCAATTTGAAGTGGCCAACCCTAAGGCTAACACTGTGGGATCTCCAGATACTCATCCTAATATAGATAGTCGACTCCCAGGGGAGGAATGTGAATCAAATATTTCTGACTTCAGTTGTCCTAGAGCAGGACTAGAAAATCCCAACGAAGTTACTACACAAGAAATTGGATGCATTGATTTGAAGAAAGAGGGTGTTAATTCTGATAGTAATTATGAGGGGAGAATTAGGCAAGCGGAAGGTTCTGTGGAGCGAATTCCCCTCTGTGGTCAATCTACTTCAAATATTAATGGTTCCTTTGCTCGGCTAATGAATAATGTTGTTGGGCAAAATGGAATGCATTCGTCATGTGAATTTGAAGTTAATGGAAATCATGCAGCTCTAAATGGGGACGTTGAGTCCCTGAAAATTTCTGATGGAGTCACCAAAACAATTGTTCTCTCTGAAAATGGTAACTGTAGCTCAGAGGAACGGGGAGGATGCAAGATCTTTTACTCCAGGAAAGCCTGCAAGCAGCTTAATGGTTTACCTTCTGTTGATGATAAGACTGATCCTAGCGGACAAAGTGGTAACATCAACTTCTCTTCGAAAGATACCAGTCCTGCTGCTGACCAACCTGTTGTATGTTTATACCGCTGTTGCTCTAGATGCCTCTGCACTCTCCAAGATTTATTGCAGAAGATGCTTATCTGTGAATGGGGATTAAATGGGAGTGATTGGATAGCAGAGGATATTCATGATGCAGTAGCATCAATGCATATGGATCTGTTTTCAGCGCTTAGAAAAGTTTATGCTACCGGAAGCAGGAGCGATACAGATGAAGAAAACCTTGCAGATGAAAGTCGTGGCACAAAGTTCGAATATCCGGAATTGAGAACGTGTCTTTGTAAAGACATTGGAGGCGGTTTAGCTGCTCCAGTGGAATGTAGTTGTCATTCAGTAAATGGGCGTGTAACTGTCGAAAATATTTCCTCAAGTACTCGATACCGGGGTGATCTCAGTTTTGTTTTCAGGGATGGAGCTTTGCTTCCTATAGATTTTAACAAAGATCAAACCTTTCACTGTAAATTTGAGACATTCTGCCTTTGTTCTCTTATAAAGTCAATAATAATGTGGAAGCAGCCTCTTAGTTGATATGACATCTATATTCCCTGCCTCGTCTACCTCTGGGAACATCTGCTCCTGTCGCAGTTCCAGGTCTGAAGTTCTTCTTCTTCTTCTTAAATTTAAAATTTTTAGTGGAATTCCTTCACAAATTTAATTCTACAGGTGATAAATAAAATTTATAAATAAATATCATTAGAATTTTAAATTTGTTTTTTCTTCTAAAAAACAAACATTAGAGTTGTTCTCTAGCTTAAATTCTAATAATTTTATGAAAATACAAATAAAAATACAATACAATACATATAACATTGAAATTTTAAAAATATATAATTTTATTTTGAAGTTATTTTTAACATTACGTTTTCTTTGAATAATATATCTCTATATAACGTATATATTTATAAAAAGATAGGAGAAGCATGGTCTTAATAGATTATTGAATATGATTCAAATTTTAATTTATGATAGAAATTTAAACTATAAAAATCGTATAACCTATGATGCTCTGAATCACTATTTCCTTTGCCTACTTCATGCATTATTAAGATAATTTCTACTCTTTTCCCCATCAAACATGCCAAAATTCACAAAATATGTATTTTCAAAAGATAGCATACAACATTCTCCCTATTGTTGTCAACAAGCTGAAAGACATTAATCTCAAGATCGAACATAAAGAAGCTAATAAAAGCCTTATGAGGGGCGCACTTATCGCCCTCTCTCAAACCCAATGCGTGTTCTACCGGAGCCTCCCTCGTGGCCGTCTCTCATGGAAGATCCAGCACTGGCTCTCATTGTACCTCCGCCTCCTACTTTTTCCATGGCTTTCTTACCCTTCTTAACCTCTGTCAAAAATTGATCCAATCCAAATGGATCGGCTTCCTCTGCCTCCTTCTCAAACTCAACTGGCCTGTCTCTGGGACCTGCTCTCTCAGAAGCTCCAGCAAATCCTTTGTCAGGTTTGAAGCGATCTGTCTTCATAATCTTCTCCAACTGTTCATCCGCCCCTCCGTACATATCGTCATCAGCATCCTTCTTTGGCCTATACAAGGTCGAAAGTGTTGGCTGAGCGGTAAATAGGCCTTTGTCATAAATGTTGTATTGGTCATCCGTGGCAAACCCAGAGTCCATTCCTTTATCTTGGTTAAACAGCCTCTGGTCATACATAACCTCACCCACTCTTCCAGCTCCAGTAGAGGCCATGCCAAGGGCAACCTTCTCACTAATGTCACGGTCTCTATCTCTAGTGATCTTACTCTTCTTGCCCATAGCAGCATCTTTGGCCTCCAACCTTCTCTCTCTCTCCCTCTCCCGCCGCCGCTCCTCACGAATTTTTTCCCTCTGCAATCGCTCTTCCCTTTCCTCTCTTGTCTCCTTTGACATTTCTTTCTCTTTCTCTCTCACACGCTCATTATCACCCCTGGCATCAATAGCATCAACCCCACCCCTCTCAGATGAGATTGGAATTGCAGCAGCAGCAGGAGCCACACCTGTTCTCTCAGAGCGAGCTTTTTGGGCTAATGCCCGAAGTTCTTGTTCCTTCCTCTCCTTTTCCTTCATCATCATTTCCTTCTGAACTTTTGATCTCATTGCAACAGCTTCTCTAGCCTTCTGCTCTGCAACATATAGAGCTTCTGATAGCTTGGCAAAATTATCATTAATCTGGACTTCTTGGAGGCCCCTTCCATCAGCAGCAAGACGCTTGTCAAGTGGGATTGTGTAACCCTTTGGATTCTTCCAATTTGAAATACATGGCGGAATTTTCCAATCTTGTTGATCCTTCACTGTCACAGGACGAGGAGGAGAGTGCATGACTGGCACTGGTGGCGATCCTGATGCTTTTGGGACCCGTTTGTGCTTAAACTTAGGGGGTTCAAGTGGATCCACAGGCATCTCCACCATTCTAATAATTCTTTCCTTCGCACCTGAATTGAATGCTGCAGATTGTTGTGATGGCTTGTACTTAATATACTTTGAGTCAGAAGACTGTTTTGGTACATTTTTTGGTTGCGCCGCACTCAATCTCACATTCACAATTTTTTCAAGTGCAGCCTTAGTTTCCTGCATTGTATCCTCAATCTCTTTCTGCAACTCTTCATCATCTTCACTCTCCACTTCACTTGTCAGTATCTTTGGGATGAGATCTTTATGTTGTGAATAAACAATCTTCTTCACATTCTCATTCTGCTTAACAATAGCATCATAAGCAACATTGCCATGGGCATCCACTGTCACAGGTAGAATCTTTGACCCGGGTTTGGCGGATTTAGCCCTGCCCATATCAAGAGGGTATTGAGCAACATGAATCTCAGGGAAAGCGCCACCATCACCAAAATCCTCAACTTTTCGAGGAACAAAACCAGCACGCTTCAAGTAAGGAGGAACAGGTTTGTGCTTGATCACAGAGGCTTGCTCTATTTCAGATGAGCTGAAACGCTGCTTAAACCATGGGTCATTTGAATGGTCATAATACGTGGTTGTGGTCGACTTCGCTGGAGGTAAAAGATCCTTGAGAGTTGACATGATCAACTATATTGAGTTGTCAAAGCCCCAGTTATCCTTCAGAATTGCACTCAAACAAACTACATTCAAAAAAGTAAAAGATTCTATCAATCAATGGATGCAAAAGATGCCTACTGCAAATCAATACAATTCCAATGGAACTTGCAACTCTTCTTTATATAAGCATGAAGCAAATTGTTCACATATTTGCATAAAATTTTGGAATTCAAACCAACTATAATTTACTGAAAAAGATATTTACACAAGTATCATGAAAAACAATACAAGAATTTAAGTCATGAAACATTGGAACTAACTGAAGACAAAAGCGTGTTGTCAGACATGAAAGACTTCCAAACTATAAGCAATTCGCACTATTATCACAAAGAAGAAATTTGAACAGAGTACCCATTAAAATGCACAGAAATTTAAGAAAGTTAATGACTTGACTGATGAAAGTTACAGACAAATAGTAGGAGAAGGGGGGGCATGTTAGGTTTCAAGGAAGCAGAATAATCTCCAATCATGAAGAGGAAAGTGAACCTATGATAGCTCAAAAAAAGATATTTGGGAGGCTTTCTACAAATTTCATGGAACTTGAGCTGTCCAAGAAATTCAGCATGCATCCAATAAGAATCAATCAAATTCAACAAGAAGGAATACAGAGTGAAATTGAAACTAAGAGTCCATCGAAAAATCAATGAACTCTGACCCAAAGTCAGCAAACCTGTAAGTGAAAACAAGATCAGTACATGATTATCACACAGGTGATCCGAAGCAAAAACTCCACAAAGATAAAAATTTCAAAAATGCAAAAGAGTCGCCACTAATCTACTTAGGATAAGGTTAGACACCAAAAATTGCACTGATATAACCAAAAAAAAAAAAGTTAAGTCCAGTAAATGAAAGTTGATGGAAAAGGGTGAGGCACCCATCTAAGGGTATAGGCTTTGAACCAGTTTTAAAAAAATCTACAAATGAGATCAAGTAAAAATAAACATCTGTAGTAAATTAGACACTCAAGGTGGAAAACAAACCCTACAATAACACTTAAAAATTTATTGAGAGGTGTATTGCCACGGAAGATTTCACCGATTAATTATATTAAAGTCTTCAAACCTTTCACCCATCAACAGCTCAAAACAGTCCCTACTATTCCGTTTTTATTTCATTTTCCAAAAAAACACTGATTTTTCTGGTTTTAGTAATACCGAACAGCCACCAAGTAATAGGACAAAGTAATAAAAACCTAAAACAGCCTTTATTAATTCCATTCAACCACAGCAACTAGCATGCTTATTTTCCTCTCATGAATTATGCTCAAGGCATACTCATTCTACTCATTTACCGCAGAGCGATAAACACATTTTTTTATCTTTCTTTTCATTAGACAGTTAGGAGATATGCCATAACTCTAATAGTTAAAACCAAACACACTTTGAATTGAACAAGAAGTTAGATAAATCAAACCTAAAAACTAACTATTGGGTTGTGAAAGAAACACCAAATCTAAAGGTATCCAAGAACAATTGACTTTCTGGGGCAGGACTGCTCGCTGCCCTTCACTTCTCCGTCTTGATTCCGGAGAAGGAAAAAAGGAGAACCACACAGACCACTTACCCGTATTGACATTAACTCATTCAAGTTCCTCCAGCATCACATTCAAATGGTTTTTTTGGTATTTACATCTATTAAAGAACACTTTAATGACTCGTTAAGCACCATTTGTTCGAAACAAGGCCAATAAACGTTCGTGAGACAGTTAACTTTTGAAAGCAGTCCTCATAAACTTAAACAGTGCATAATAACCCTATCTTCACGCCCTAAACAGAGGATTCCGATTTTAAACCCAAAACAAAGACTAAATAGATCATAGCATGACAGCGGGGATGAATCGCAATCTTTTTCTATCGAGCAGGAAAACTTAATTTAATTTAAACCTAAAACCACTTGAGCAACACAGAAGGATGGATTGTGCAGAAGTAGATTACAAGTGAACCGGATGATCACGATAACAATGGAAATATCAACAATTGTTAGGCATGCAAGGAGATCCATCCATTTCCTACTCTGATGGTTTGACAGTCACAAGAATCAAATACAAATACCCAAATGAAATTAGGAATTTATACCTAAATTTCGAATTTACACCCTTCTCAGTCTTTCGCCAGATCTTTTTTCTGTCTATCCTCCTTCGTGCTACGATTTCCTCTCATTTCGCTTTTCTTCTTGCCTTCCTCTTCTTCTTCCCTTTACCCTCTTATTCACACCCCTCAGCCGCCACGACTCTGCTTCGTTTCCTCTTCGTTTCCGGAAAACCAAGAACCCTGGTTTTTTCGCTTAATGAATCTTCTCTCGAGTTGATGGACGATGTCGTTTCACATCCCTCTTACGGCTGAGAGACCTTGAGAAGACGGCGTCGTTTTGTTAGCTGGGCTTGGAAGCTGGACTGGGCTTGGAATATGGGCCGGGCTTGGAATATGGGCCGGGTTTGGGCTGGGTTGCCGGCCTTCTCCATTTCTTTTTCTTTACCGTCTCTTTTTTTTTCTCATTTTTTATTTTCTTTTTTATCTCTTTCCTTTTTCATTTTTCTTATTTTTTATTTTTTTTTCTCAAAATAAAAAAATAAATTATAAAATAATAATAATAATAACAACGAAAAAAAAATAATAATAATAATAACGATAATAACCTTACAAATAATAATTCTATGGGTGCGAGCTAATTTAATTCATTAAATTTTTTATTTTTTATATCGCTAATTTATTAATATTATATTTAATTTTATTATTTATTATACTATTATTTTATAATTTTATCATTATTATATATATATTTTTTATTTTTATTAAAATAAATTTAAATACGACATTAACAAAAAAATATAATAATAATAAATTAATTTAATTAAAAAATGAACAAAAAAAATCTCATATTTATTTTTGTTTTAGTTTTTATATCTCGTTTTTATTTGAAAATTTTCTGGGCTAATTCAGTAACTATTAACCTTTTTTATGTAATTACGAGAGATATATAACTCGAGTTAAAATAAATTCGCTTAACATTTTTTTTTCTTAATTTAAATTTGAGACATTGTAAAAAATTTTGGAGTACACAAAAATTACTTATAAACTAAGTATAAGTAAAATATTTGATAAATATTTATGTATTTATATAATTTTAAAAAAATATCATTTCAGAAAATAGTCAACGATGACCCTCCATAGATTTTCACCTATATAAGCCGAAGCGAAAGAAGAACTTGAATGAAGCTTGTAAATAATCCAAGGAACATCACAGGTATAGGAGGAATTAAAACATTCAAAAGATCAAGCTAAAGAACACCAAACACGCCGCCGACTTCATTAATTTACAAGATATGATGAACTTACTTGAACATCAAGCAATAACCAGTTGAAACTTGAAAGATTTTCTTCAGAATAATGATTTAAATTTAGGACGAAACTGGTTCTTCTTGGCGGGGGAGCTGTAACGTTTTACATTTTTCCTTTTAGTTAGACCTTTCCAGTAGGGGGAAGTGGATTTTGGATATGTCCTCGTACTTTGTCCGGACCTTTCTTTGCTGCGACTCCTTCTCATTTCTGGGGACGACATAGTTTGTCTAAGATTCTCGTAGGGGACACTATTGTAGTATGTTTCTTCTCCTTGGAGAGAACTCTTTTCAGTTTCTTCTTCAAACGTGATATTTTTGTTGGAATTGGTCGATACGTCTGTGTCTGATTCACTTTGATACGACATCCTATCTCCGACCGATGTCTTTTTTTTGTACTTGTTTTTCGGGTAGTGGTGTGTTGGTTTTGAACGCGAATGACTACGGGATTTTAATCTTCTGAGTTGTGGAATCTGGACGTCGGTTTGGGTGCCATGCGACAGAGGGGTTGATCCAGTTTCAGGGGATCCAAATGCTTGTTGACTATTATAAATGGTAAAAAGGTTGAAATTTTCAGAGTTTTGTGAGCTTTTTCCATTAAGAGACTGATGGGATTCAGAATGTTGTGGTCTAATTTTTATGGAGGAATGAGAAGGAGAAGATTTAGAGGATGGCGTGATTTCTCCAAGGGAATGAGAAGGAGAAGATTTTAACCGGCGATTGGTCTCTAGAGCAGAATGAGAAGGAGAAGATTTGAAGGATGGAGAGATTTCTCCAAGTGAACGAGAAGGGGAAGTTTTAAAGGGTCGATTGGTTTCTCCAAGGGAATGAGAGGGAGATGAAGATTTAAAGGGTCGGTTGACATCTCTAGGAGAAGGAGAAGGAGAAGATTTAAACTGTTGATTGGTGTCTTCAAGAGGACGAGAAGGAGAAGCTTTAAAGGATCGGTTGACTCCTCTAGGAGAATGAGAAGGAGAAGATTTAAACTGTTTATTGGTTTCTCCAAGAGGACGAGAAGGAGAAGCTTTAAAGGGTCGGTTGACTACTCCATGGGAATGAGAAGGGGAAGATTTCAACTGTCTATTAGTTTCTCCAAGGGAATGAGAAGGAGAGAGCTCTTGGGTGAAGCAATTACAACATTGTTTAATGGGATTATATGTGTAAAAAACAAATAGAGTTCCAACAGTGGCAAAAAGTACGATGGCTAGTTGAACATAAAACACCCAGTTTTGTTCATTACCGCGTGGTAAGATGAGCCATGTTGCAGCAAGGTAAGCTGCAGCCATGGCTAACACAGCTCCCCACATGAACTTGTGAACAATCTTTAGGAGCCACTTCAAACTTTCAGAATTTCCAGGAATTAAGGTTAGAAGAAGAGTGACGATGCACAAGGACAAGAACAAAGCAAGAGTGTTACTTATCTGAAAGATTTTGAAAGCTGTGGTTTTGCTCACTGTTGATTGACCTTTAAGAGGTCCATCGGTAAAGACACCGCCGGGAGGATTCATTCCGGCAGTATAAGAAACTGTGGCAATCAAAATGCATACGAGCGAGATTGTGTTTCTTGCATTTTGCAATGCTTCCATATGAACGGGATCAACACCCTGGGATCTGTCTTCTCTGTTGTGTGAATTGTGGAGCTCACGTGTTTGACTCATTTTCATCAGCCACCTGCAAAGACGTATCTCAAAGCTCTCTGAAAATGGCTGGAATATTGAAATCAAGATGAGATGAGCTGACTCTTGGTCTTTTTCTAATAATAAAGCTAGCAGTCATTGTAAAAAAAACCATTATATACAATTATAGTTGCCCCAACAACTACGCCATGGAACTTGACCAAATTAACAATAAGTACACACCGCATCAATCCTCGTCATTTCACCAAAAAAATCATTCTTAAATTAAATCTTGTTTTTATGTGGGTTCTTTAATCCTAAGTACGTCTATCAGTTCTGTTCATTAATGAACTAAGTACTATACAATTGTTAGCTAAGCGAAAAAAAGTGAAGGACAGGAGAAGCTGAAGAGAAAACAGAGTGGGAGATGCATCATGGAAGGAGAAATAGGAAGCTAACTAGATCTAAATAATGTGAGGAGAAGAAGTTTTGATCTGTCAAGGAAAGAAGATGAAGTCTAGTATCAGTATTTATGACAATGTTGATCAGGCAATGGAATGAAATCATCTTGTAAGCTTTTTCGAAAAGTTTGGAGAGATAAAGGATACTTCTATTTCCAGGAAGAGAAAAGTTAACAAGAAAAATATATTCGGATTTATAAGGTATGCTACAATGGAGGAGGCTAGGAGAGGTATGGAGGGAGCTTAGGGTGTCATGTTTAATGGTAAAAGAATCTTTTTTAAACAAGCAGACATGGGGAATGAAGGTGTCGAAGGAAGAATAACAAGGAAATGGAGAAAGAAAAAAAGAGGAAGAACAACAATATGAGTTACAAATGGAAGGACTAAAGAGCCTAGAGGGAACCAGATCATATGCTGCGTTAAATTTCCTTGAAATTTTTCCCTTGACTAGTGTAGGATCTATAAAATTTTATATATAGATATATTATTTTCGTTGATGCTTTATAAATCAGTTATCTGCAGCAGATAACAATGGAGTTATTATTTTTATCATCTGAATCACACAAATGAAAAATCTGCATGCATGATACATCATATTCCACTAATAATGAAAGACTAATCTTTGCTTCTCAAGCTTTACATAAATACTAGCACCAGCTTGCTATAGATCAAAGGCTATCTGTTCCCTGTAATCCTTTTCAAGAATATTAGAAGCATCAGTAGTAGTTGAATTGCATCATCAGAAACAGCATCTTCCAGAGCACTAAAAGAAAGGAAAAAGAAATATATGATGTATTTGTTCTGTTGTGTAATGCTATGATGGCATGATGATGATGACAATGATGAGGAGAGTCTTGAAAATGGGTAATGGAATTCA